>JAABOM020057864.1:0-14601 GCA_011800125.2 Solanum clarkiae
TTAATTTTTGAGTTATGTTCATAAATAAAAATTGATTGTCAATGCAATTAAACTCAAAGGAAAGATCGATATATTCTACACCATATTAGTATAGTTTAAGAAGTGATACATTAAGGAAGAATTAAACTATATATAGTAGAGCTACAAGTCCATAACACTAGTCAACAAACCCTACCAACATGTCCATCTACCTGTTGAAGTCCCTGGAAATAACAAATAGATGTACTAGTTGATGTGTCACTGGAATATATAATTAACAGATGTATATTTGCAGCTTATATTAACAACATACTATTTTTATGTCTTAACATAACTTATGCAAGTTTCTCATGTTGTTCTTTGCTCTCATTGACTTTGTAGTTGGTTGAAAAATTCATCTGATATTTGTTTTTGGCTCAATCTTTTTATGTTACATTTTTGAGTATTTTAACTTGCTTGTGAAGACGTGCGATGTTATCATCTAGGACCATATGCATTTGATTAATCCACGATTGTATTTCCTGTAAATCACCTATGTACCTCGTACATTCTCAAAATTTGATCTTTGTCGTCTTTTATTGAGTTTCTAGTATTTCCTAGAATGATAGAGAGGCTTAAATATTTTTTGTTTTGTGTATTGTGTACTTAGGACTTATATATTGGTTCTATTTTTGCATCTATAGAGGCACATATTTTATTTGGTGAATTCATTTAGAACAAAAACATTTATATTTTGGCAAGTGTTCACAATTTTTTAAAGAAAATCCTACTAAATGGGATGTAATCTTTATCATTTTAGCTAAGCAGAAATTCTATGATAATTAGATTGTATTGAGTTTCATATTACTGTTGCTTCTACTAATAATAAATTTATATATAAATGACTTATACCAATTAATGAAGTAGTTAGGTGATATTTATCATGTCTGTCTATACTTGTTGACTATTTTTCTTAGCGTAATATCATTAATTTGTTGTTTCAGGATGCTGTAGTGTCTAAAATCAGATCTGCATCTCAGACTGTAGATGAATCTGTTGAGTCTCTAATAGTTGATTTTTCAAAAATTTACATGGATGAAGTAGGTGGGGTTAAAAAGGCAGGCATCTATGGCCTTGGTTCACAAGCAATTTACTATAAGAATGTTGGTCCGTCATCTTCTTCAACTTCTCGACTTCAAGATCATGATTTTGACACTCGAATAAAGGAATGCGTCCAAGAAATGAAGGAGGAGATGAAACATGAGATGAGAGAAGAGATTAGACAGGAACTACGTGAAGAAATGAGGCACGAGATGCGGCAATAAATGCGAGTTTCAAACAAAAAAGGGAGAAGAAAACAGAAAGAAGCAATGCAATATAAAGTTCCAAAAGAAAGATAAAAAAGAGTAGGAAATTTGAAAAAAAAAAAAGAGTTGAAAAGTAAGGAACACGAAATAGTCAATTTTCCCAGGGAGCATTCTTAGTTTCCAATTCTAGTTTTCGTTCGAGTTTCTCCTCGTTGGTTCCGGTTCGCAGCTTAGGGGAGTTTTGGTATTCACCAGCTCTTGGAAATCGGTGGATTGGTTGTGAAAATTCTCGTAAGAGGTAACTTTTGATCCCATTTTTTTGTATATTGACATCGGCGTAAAAATAATATGTGACACAAGTTTTTTTGCGCGTTTGCTTTTTAGCTGAACATGTGTATGAAATTTTTCTCTAATCCTACTTTATCAATGGGATATATTTGATCTATTAGCTCTCTTTGAATTCTATTAGTTTCTACCTCTGTTATTTGCCAAGAATAGATATGAAAATATTTTTAGCGCATGAGATTTGACACATAGGGCTCTAATTTTATTTCTTTTCTCCCCCTGACTGCAGTGCGTGTATTACTCATGTATCACAGGAAAGTATTTTCGTTGTTTACCTATCAGTATATTATTTAATTGCATTGAGGTGTCCGACGGCCTATAGTAGTTAGTTGTAGTAGCTTGTTTGTATTTTTATGTGTTTATTTATTTATTTATTTTTTTCCAGTTTCGCGTTAGTTTAAATGTTTATAATACTATGCATCAGGGAATTCCTCAAGTTTAAAAAAAATCATAGCAACTCCCCTGTCAAATTTAATTAATTTCTCTTTTAAAAAAGAATCAGAATAGAGGCTTGGAAAGGTTCCGTACCAGTGTTGTAAATTTCCTCTTGCCTCTTGATTTATTTTTACTTGATTATTGGGTTTTGAATAAAATATTTTATTTTAAAAGGTGTCGATCGTGTCATACTAATGTTAATTAGATTGAGAAAGTTTTTGAGGATTGTTTTGCTCGTCTAGTTTTAGATTTGTGACTTTAACATTTCAAATGTTGCACATCTTTGTGGAGACGCTAAAACAAATAAATAATTCTTTTTTAAAAAAAATCAAGGATACGGTGACGCACCATGACTAAACGAGTTTAGTAATTTTTCTTTCCTTAATCCAAATTAAAATTTTCTTATAAAAATTATTAAGATGTAGAGAAGGCAATCATGCCTCTAACATCTAGACGAAGAATGCGATGACGTTTCTAGTTGAGACTCATAAAATTCATAATTTTATATATTAAAAAATGAGCAAATTAAGGTTCATAGACACTATTTATCCCAAAAATAATTTAAGACAAGTATAGATTGATAAAAGCAACCGTGCTAGAACCATGGGACTCGAGGGGTGCCTAACACCTTCCCCTCAGTCAATAGAATTCCTTACCCGGTCATTGTTTTCGCAGACCAAAAAATAAAGAGTCATTTACTTTTGATTAGGGATTAAAAAAAAAAAAGGTGACTTGGAACACCAAAACTCAATTCTAAGTGGCGACTTCGAAGAAATAAAATAATCCCTTTTCAAAAACGTCACTTTAATTGGAAATTCTCTCTTTCGCAAAACTCACATGATGGGAGAAAGATAGGGGTGTGACACGCATAACCTTTTACAAGCATCCTTGCCTTGTGTTTATAAACTGATCTATCTGGATTAAGCTTAGTTCGATAAACCCATTTCACCCCTATTACATTTCTGTCTTTGGGTTTATCAACCAACTTCCATGTGTCATTCTTCTCTATCATACCAAGCTCCTCCTTCATGTCTTCAATCGATACTTCATGACTTGATGCTTCATGATAGCTATTTGGCTCTGAGACTGCAATATTACACCTTTCATATATCTCAGAAAGAGACCTTGTGTTCAAAATTGGCGAATCAGGTAAGGACTCGCTGTCTGACAGATCAGATTTTTCCAGATTTTCAGAACTAAATGACTGGACAGCAGGCATCTGGTGCAGATACTGAAAATCTGCATTTTCTTTCTCAATTTTCTCCTTATCCCAATTTCAATAAGCATTCTCATCCACTACCACATCTCTTTTAATGGAGATAGTTTTTGTTTGCAAGTTGAAGACTATAACCTTTGGCTTGTGATGAATAACCTATAAAGATCCCCAATTCACCTTTCGGTTCAAGTTTGCTTCTTTTGATTGAACGAACATGAGAATAGCAAATTGAACCGAAAACTTTTAAATGCTTGGCAGATGGTTGTATTCCACTCCATGCCTCAAAAGGAGTCATTTCATCCACCCCTTCAGTTGGCAGCCTATTTAACAAATATACTGAAGTAGAAACAGCCTCAGCCCAAAAACTTTGTGGTAGTTTCTTTTCAAGCAATAAACATCTGGTCATTTCAACAATTGTCCTGTTCTTCCTCTTTGAGACTCCATTTTATTCGGGTGAATAGCTTACTATCAACTTGTGATCAATTCCTATATCTTCACAATACTTATTGAACTCATTTGAAATGTATTCACCACCATTGTCCGACCTCAAGGCCTTTAGCTTACAACCACTTTGCCTTTCCACAAAAGCTTTAAATTTCTTGAAAACTGAAAATAATTTAGACTTGTTCTTCAGAAAATACACCCATGTCATCCTCGCTAGGTCATCAATAAAGAGCACAAAGTGTTTTGTTGTGTCCTAAAGATGATTGTTGATACCCAATTTTTACCCTCCACGGTGTCAAATTAGTCATCGAGCTTTATTTTTATTTTTAATGTTCTGAAACCATTATTTCCAAAAAAAAATATATTTAAATTAATGGGCGCGTGAGGGCCACGCGCCCCTAATATCTTCAACCGCCCTCATATTTTTCCCCAGACCTTTTCCCTTTCCCCATTCCTTCTTCTTCCTTTCCCAACCTTCTTCTCCCCATTTCCCCCTTCCCATTTCCCCTTCTCCATTTCCCAGACCCTTTCCCCTTCCCCTGGCACCGCCCCTTTCCCTTTCCCATTCCCTAAACCCTTTTTCCCTTCCCCGCGAGCTATTCCTCTTCCCCGCAAAGCCCTTCCCCTCACGCGTACCCTCTCTTTTCCTTCAAAAATTGATCTGTTGCATTAATGGGGAGAGGGCTATTTGAAGCTCCTCCTCTTCGATTTCGAAGGAGATAGCCGGGAACAATAAGAAAATCCTAGCAAGAGAGAAAAAAAATCATCTAAAAACCCTAAAAAACTTAAACAGCGGTCGAGTAAGAAAAAGGGGCGGCTACAAATCCGAAAGATCCATCGAAAAGGAACCCTAGTAAACCCAACTAGTTTTCAAGAAATCCAAGAAAAGCTTTTGATTGTTAAAAATCCAGTAGCCCCAATCGATCCCCAGCTGATTTTAGTCTCATAAAGCCTTAGTCGAAATCCTTCAAAAGAGAGTGTTTGATTTCAAAGTCAATTTAGTGTGCGAAAACTCGCATCGTGGTGGTGTGAGCTAATCTCCAAACAAGCTCGTCGCCGTCCTCAGTTCGCTGTTCTGACAAAGGTAATATCCCAACCTTTTACCTTGTTTCAAGACTCACATACTATGTTTGAATATGAATCTTGAGGTTATATCAAAGTTTTTCCTATTGCACTGTGTTTAACTAGAAATGTCGTATGGTGACAAGTAAATGTTGTGGTATTGTTGTTACTGATCGCTGAGACAAGTTTTGAAATCACGCAGTCAAATTTGAGCTTAAGTGTCCTGTTCTAATGCTAGTTCCAGGCTTCCATTTAAGATTTTGTTGTGTTTGGTCGATTTTAAGCTTTTCCAGTTAAGTGGTGTTTTGAAACATCGTTTGTGCTATGCTGAGATGGCACGTGAACTTACGATTCTTGGTTGAGTTCACTCTTATCTTGTACCTTTGTTTCAGTCATATTACTGTTGATCATGTGAATGTTTTAGTTTGTTGTGTATCATTTCGTTTCTGTCTTCTCCTAGCCATATTTGCTATTGATAAATTGTTCGTCAAGCTTGTGATACCTAGTATGGTGGCTGTTTGTCCCTTTGCTGGCTGTAAATGTCATTGTCTGGTTATTTTTTTTCTTCGGATGTCATTCATATAGGTTCTGAGAATACTACGGCAATCTCATGAAGCATACATTGAGCATTTGTTTAGTATAGCTTGAATGACATTAACAAAGCTTTCAGCCCCCTAATTCGAATCTGTTAAAGTCTATGTTTACAGTTTCTTGTCATGGCTTCTCACCTATTTTGGGGTATCGACTGTAGATTCTAGATCACTGGAACCCTGTTTAGTTTCTCTCCTTAGCATCCCTGTGTTGAGATGGCTGTTATTTAGTTTGTTGGTTATTTTGAGTTACTAGTTTGCTTCCTCATGTTCTATTTCTTGTTCTAACAAACAAATGCATCTCCTGGCTATTCAAGTCTTATCCTAGTGCGTTGACAAGTACCATTTTTTTGTTTAAGTTGCTTCATAGTTGAAACTTTCTTTCCTTATTTGTCTTGCTTCATTTTCATGGTCATTTTAATTTACTGGACGATGTTTTCATTCCCCTTCAACTTGATTATTGAAAATAATGTATCAATGGCATGAGATCTTAACCTTATTTCCCTTGTGGTTTGCTTAAGGAAATTCCCTTTCTTTATCCCATCATGTGTAAATTTGTTGGTTTAAGGATATAAATCTTTGAGATATATTGTTCATTTAACCATTACCTATGAAGTCGGCTGCTTTATCTTTAATGAAAATTATGTTTTGAGGCATTGCCATAAAAGGTCTCTCATATACTAATTGGTTTCCTCTCTTTTATCGTAAATTGCATATGGGTCCATTCTGAAGGCCATGAATGTTTAAGTAGTGATACAAAACCTGTTTTGTCTCTGTTTTGTTGTTCACATTTGGTAGTTTGTTGAGTGGGTTAATGATTGTTCTGTTATGAGGTCAGCTATGTCCTTCCCTTGGTTATTGCATCTTCTTTGTTCACTGATAGCTTACCAAGAATCAAGACAAGTATTAAAATGATTGTTAAAATGATTGCTGCCTATCAGGCTCAATATATAGTTGCTTCCCTTTATTGTCCTAAACTAGCAACCTGGGAGTACTTTGGCTTGATATAGTCATTTTCTTTTTTTCTGCTTACTGTTGTTGTCCAGGTCGATCCATACATATGATCTTGCTCACTGGTTGTTCCAAGTCGACCTACTGTTAGGTCAAACAATGTTGTGTTGCCTTACATTGTTATAAGTTTTGCTCCATTTTCATCTTTATCATGTATTATACATCCATTTGACATTCGTTCTTAGTCAATTGTGTGGTCATTATTTGAATCGAATCCCTGTTTGAATGGATTAAGCATTTGGAGTTATATTGCTTATGTTTTACTTGTTTTATTGCATGTGAAATTACGTTAGGGCCTAAATGGACTTCTCTCCCATCGTTTGCATTGCATGAGGCCACGGAGGTCCAAATCTCTTCTTCTTTGAGTCAACCCATATCACAAGCAGAGATGGCCAAGCCCACTCGACAGCAGCCCATCTTGATGAAACAGTAAAGGCCCAATATCGCTATAACTCTGTTCTTTATTTTATTTTTGCTTATATTTGTATTTGTTTGGATGTTAACATTTTGTTTTACTATTGGTTTTAATCTAATTGAATTCCCCGGCATGTCAAACCATTTATGTTATTTTTATTTAATTTTATCCAGAAAAGAGTTTTTTGCAATAAAAATAATAAAATAAAAGAATAACATAAAAATGTGATTTTACATTTTAATTCAATTTTCAAACTTAATCAATTTTCTTTTGAGTTTTAGTCAACTGATTTCAAAATAGTCAAGTTCAGTCAAATCTTTCAAAATTAATCGATTTCAAAACTAGTCAATCTTTTTCAAGTCAAATCAAAAGTTAGTCAAATTTCACTTAATCGTCGGATAACCGTATTTAGCTGTCATTTCAAGTGCATAAAACCTTCTTGAAGTGGAAATATGAACCCGAACCCTTTCTTTGGATTTAAAAGGATTTTTCTGTTAGATCTTTTTAAATATTTATAGGTTTCCTAATTATCCTTAAAATTAGGTGGCGACTCTGTTTTTCTTTCAAAAATTTCAAAAATTGGTTTTCACTTAAATTAATTGAGTTTAAACTGATTTTTTAATTTTTCTCTTCAAAAGCCATTTTTTCGGCATAACAATGATGTTTGCATACGTCCACACACATCCATATGAACTAGCTCAAGTTTTCTGATTGCCCTCTGGGTAGCATTTTTGGGAAATGCTTTCCTGTGTACCTTACGAATCTGACATGATTTACAAACCTCTTTAGATAGTGAAATCTTAGTCATATCCTTAGTTAAGCCTTTTTCATACATATACTTTAAGGTAGCATAGTTAAAATGACCATATCTTTTGTGCCACAACCATGACTCATCCGTACTTGCAAAATTTGCACTATCAAACCTCCCATCTAAAGGAAAAGCTTTATCCACCATTTCTACTTTAACAATCAAATTATCTTCAGAGTCAAAAACCAAACAATGTTTTCTCTTAAAAAATAAGGAATATCCTTTAATTATCATTTGAGCCACACTTACAAGTTACATGCTAATGAAGGGACATACGATACATCATGTATAAGTTTTGTATGTAGTTTGAAAGGAAACTGAACCCTTTCCATGTGCGTCTAGAGTTTCACAATTTCCCATCCTAACTTTACCTTTGAATGACTTGTCAAGTGTGTGAAACAAGAGCTCATTGTGGGACATGTGACTCGTACATCCACTGTCTATGAACCATGAGGATTTGTTGGTTGTGTCTTCTTCATGAGAAGCCATAAACAAGCTTTCTTCTTCATTTTCCGATTTTTCAACAAAATTTGCCTGCTGCACAGGGCGTTGTTGTCACTGATTTTGCTTGGCCCTGCAGTTCTTCTCAATATGACCCATCCTTCTACAAAATCTGCACTGAATAGATGGTTTTCCTTTGAACCAGCAGTCCTTTTCTTAATGATTGGTTCTTTTACAATGGTTGCAAGGTGGAAACTTCCCTTTTTTTGAAGGTTCTTTCCATGTCTTTTCTTTTCCTGCTTTATCTCCTTGCGTTCTTTTGTTGTCCTTCACAGGCTGCTTGCCTTTATGTTGTGACTGAAATGCCACTTCAGTTACTTCTTCATCTCTTATACTTGATCGTTGTTCTTGAGCTTGCAACTTGCTGATCAACTCTGCTTCAGATAGAGTTTTCAGATCGCAAGATTCCTCTATTGCTGAAATCTTGGACTCAAACTTTGCTGGTAAGCTTATCATCATCTTCTCCACCACCTTTAAATCTGGAAAAGTTTCTCCAAACAACCTTATTTTGTTCACAATCTCCATAAGTTTGGCAGAATACTCTTTCACAGTATCTCCGTTTTTCATCCTTAACATCTCAAATTCTCTTTTGAGAGTCAAGAGTTTTGACAGTCTTCACTCGATCACTTCCATCGAATTCCTCCTTCAGCTTCTCCCATACTTGTTTAGGTGTTCACAAGCCATTATTCTTGTGAAAATCACGTCTGAAAGTGCTGGATGAAGACATGTGAGGGCCTTTGGTTTCCTTGACTTTGCATCTTCATAAATCTTCATTTGTGCAACCGTTGGATTTGGTCCAAGTGGAGTAGGATCATCTTGACCTTCAATTGTTTCCCAAAAGCTAAGAGCTTTGAGATAAGCTATGTTAATCACCCATATGTGATAATTTTCTCCAGTAAAAATAGGAGGACCTGCACCCAAGAAGTTGTTGGATGCCATTTTACTACCCAACTTTTAAAAGAAGCAGAGAGAACCTTAATATTTGCCTTAACAGATCCCTCAAGGAAAAAAGGCTCTGATAGCACTGATTGAATTCAGAAAATTTTTGATAATAAGAAGAAGGTGCAGCAGTTACAACAAAAAAGAAGAGAATTCAGCAGTTAGGAAAAAAATTTTGCAGACAGCAGAAAGCTTTTCTTATTGTTAATGCATTAAAAAAAATCCACACATACAACTTTATAAGCTTTTTAAAAAGTAAGAAAACACATTTTCCACAAAATAAGGGGCACCATTCCTTTTACAACCAAACATAATTATTTAAATGAAAGATTATTAAACTAAAGATAATGTTAGAAAAATCTCATTTTCTAACAATTATGTGGTGTGAGCTTGAAATTGTCTCTTACGCTTTGTTTGGATGGTTGTTATATATTGTTTCAGAATGTATTATATTGTGGTCTGTTATGTTGTATTGTATTGGATTATACTGTATTGTTTCAATGAACACAATGTTTGGATAGATGGGGAGGGTAGGAAAAATAATATACCAAGCATAAAAACAGAAACAATATTTGTAGCGACACCTTTTATTTTCTTGAATATTAAATCTGCAAAATTGTTTCAAGCTATGACTTTTTATGTATGCTTTTTTATGCAGTTTCTTGTATGGTTTTTCTTAAACTTTTCCTCTTCATTTTACTTTTCATTTGACTAGTGAAAGTTACAATTAGGAAAAGAGAATCAAGAAGAAAGAGCGGAAGAGAAAGCAAACATTTCATCGGTATGTTATTTGATAGATTGAAGTATTGAAAATTTGATGTGACATTTCATCTTTTGGCAGGTGTTGTTTTCTGCTCTTTGCAAGGATATTGTTAATGTGCTGGATTTCCTACAGAGATTAAAAAATGAGGGAAATCTAGGAGCTCTTGATGAGGATCAAGTTGAAAAGTTGAAATCGGAGCTGGCATTTATTTGTGCGCACCTCCAGCTTTCTTATTCCAATTTGGAGACCTCTCCAGATATCATTAGAGAATATCTGATTCATCTAAAAGAGCACATGGCAAATATTAATACCACCAGCATTTCAGGGGCTCAAAACATTCACATCATGATAGAGTTCCTGTTAGTTATTCTTTCTGATATGTCCAAGGACTTTATTCATCATGACAAATTATTTGATCTTTTGGTGCGAGTTTGATCACTTATCAGGGAGGTATCAACTCTTGTTTGCGACTTAGAAGAGAAATTAAGGAACAAAGACAGTACTGATGAAACAAATATTGAACTCCTCAAGGAAGATCTCAAACATATTTATCATCTCAATGTTGCTTCGCCATGAAGGATGGACTTAAATGATTTGTTAGATTCTGATGCTTATTCAATTGCTTTGATAAAGGAAGAAATTGGGTTGGTGAAACAAGACCTTGGATTCATAAGATTGTTCTTCGTGAATCTTGAGCAAGGATTGTATAAAGATCTCTGGGTACGTGTTCTTGAGGCAAAAGATGTCATTGATTCGATTATTTTTCGAGATAATGTCTCTTACATCTTATTTTCTCACTTCCCCTTATCATAAAAAAGATCAAGTTTAAGAAAGAAGATATCTCCAATATACTTGAGAAGATTCCCACGAGCAGGAGCCTCGTTGTTGTAAACTCTCCCAAGAAGCCAGTTGAAAGCAAGTCATTGACAACTGATAAAATAACTGTAGGTTTTGAAGAGGAGACGCACTAGATAATTAGGAAGCTCACCAATGGAACGGCAGATCTAGATGTCATTTCAATAACTGGTATGCCGGGTTTGGGCAAAACAACTTTGGCATACAAAGTATACAATGCTATGTCAGTTTCTAGTCATTTCGACATTCGTGCATGGTGCACAGGTGGCCAAGAATATGACAAGAAGAAGTTGGTGGTGGAACTTTTTAATCGAGTTACTGGCTAGGATTTGCAGTTCACTGAGGATACTGATGTTGCCGATATGCTATGGAGACAATTATATGGAAAGAGGTACCTTATTGTCTTAGATGACTTGTGGGATACCACAACATGGGATGAGTTAACAAGACCTTTTCCTAATGTTATGAAAGCAAGTAGAATTATTTTGACAACTCGAAAGAAGGAAGGGGCTTTGCATGGGAAGCTCTACACTGATCCTCTTGACCTTCGATTGCTAAGACCAGAAGAGAGTTGGGAATTACTTGAGAGAAGAGCATTTGGAATGGAGAGTTGCCCCGATGAACTATTCGATGTTGGAAAAGAAATAGCACAAAAGTGTAAAGGCCTTCCTTTGGTGGTGGATCTGATTGCTGGAGTCATAGCAAGAAAGGAAAAGAATAAAACTGTGGCTTGAAGTTCGAAACAATTTGAGTTCCTTTATTTTCAACATTGAAGTGGATGTGATAAATGTTATATTATCCGTTTCTGTTCAAATAAGAAAAAGTTATTTTGGTAAACACTTGTATTCTTTGAGGATAAATGGAGACAAGCTGGAAGACAGTCTTTCGGATGCATTTCACCTAAGACACTTTAGGCTTCTTAGAGTGTTGCAGATGAATTCCTCTTTTATCATGGTGAAAGATTCTTTGCTGGACCAAATATGCATGTTGAATCATTTGAGGTTCTTATACCTTGGGACACAAGTTACATCTCTGCCGGCTTCCTTATCAAACCTCTGGAATCTAGAAACCCTGTCAGTGTCTAATGAAGGATCAACCTTGGTATTATCACCTGGTTTTTGGGGTCTTGTCAAGTTGCGAGTGCTGTCCATATGTAGTTGTTGTTTCTTTGATTTGGATTCTGATAGCAGAGGACACAAAGTTAGAGAAGTTGAGAAATTTAGAGAATCTCAAGCTTTCCTATTCGATAGACACCGAGGGTATTTTCGAAAGGTTTCCCAATCTTCAAGAGCTTGCATTTGGTCTCATGGGATTATTCGACAGAGCAACATTGGTTGGATTTTCCTAACTGAATTAGTAGAACTCAGAGTAGGTTTTGATAGTTCAAACACAAATGACAGTATATCCTCTGCAGTGACAAATTGGTCATGGGATTTTCACTTACCTTTGAATTTGAAAATATTGCGTCTGTTTTGCTTTTCTCTGGCACCCGATGCACTATCAACCTTGAAGAGTTGTACCTTTGTTACGCAACCATTCAGGGGGGGAGAATGGATCATGGGGGAGAAAGACACCTTTGAGAATCTCAAATATTTGGAGTTGCATGGAATGAATCTTGCCAGGTGGGAGGTTGGAGAGGAATTCTTTCCCTCGCTTGAGAAATTAAAACTCTGTAGATGTTGTAAGCTTGAGGAGATTCCGCCTAGTTTCGGGGATGTTTGTACACTGAAAATTATCAAACTTTTAGATAGCCCTCAACTTGAAGATTCCGCTAAGAACATGCTGAAGATATGAGGGGTGGGGACGAGCTTCAAGTTGTCCCTTTTATTCAAGTAGCTCTTAAGGATTATGTGTGAAACAGGTTGTTCCCCATTCTTTCTTGTAGTCTAAATTGGTGTTAGATGAAAGCCATTTGATGTTTGACTTGGCCTGAAGTATCTCGAAAATGACTTTTTATGTATCTGCAGAATTGTTTCCTTCTATGACCTTGATAATATCGGAAAGTAGAATCATGGAGGAGGAAGAAAACGGTACGTCATGCATATAAAATGTGACAGATGTTATTCAGAAGTTCATAATTTGAAGCATAACACTTCCCTGTTGGCCCAGCTCAGTAAAATTCGTTGATAATTAGAAAGGTTGGCAACCTCTGTACGATATGCAATTTCTCAAGCCAGAATTCCTTGAAGAAAAAACAAGTTTAATTTGATTACTAACAACTACAAAGAAGTAATCCAAACGTACAAGAGCCACTAGCTACAGAAGCATTAAAATAGTTAATTTTGGATACTAAACTTGTAACCGATAAAACAACTTAATGTTTGAGCAGCCGACAAGCACATGCGGAGGGCGATTTCAAGCTCAACCTTTCTCCTTCATAACCCTCTAATCTTTGATTGAAGAATCAACAGTTGCTGGTTTCCTGCTATGACTTTTTATGCATCAGAACTTGAAAGGAAATTACAATCATGAAAAAAAGAAAAGATAATGATGGAGAAAGAGAGAAACAGGAAGCAAAATATATTGTTGTCGACGCTTACAATAACATTAATCTTGTACACAAGGGAGTACTATTCCTAACACTGGTGGTCTAGTAGCCGATTGTCCTTGTTCAAGATTTGGTGGAGCAACCATTGAGTTATGTCCAAAACACCATGCGAAATGAATACGATAGTAATGGAGGAATAAATGATGTGCGCAACTAAATGCACACCAACGTGCATATTGCTGCCATCGGCCACTTTCTTACCCTTAAATGATAGAGATAGTTAGGAACGCCATGCATTACACATTACACCAATATGTAATTTAATAAAATATAATAATATTAAAAGGCAACCTAACAAATAATATCCTCCATCCATAAATACAATTTTACAAGGAAATAGCGCTTACATCACCTGATGCAACTGATCGCTTGTAGGCTGTCACCCAAGCCTCATTGACTTATGATTTAAGAATGTTGAATTTCAGTAACTGATTTTAATATATGGGCTAAAGATATAGGGTATTAAATAAAAAGGAAGTTTCCACTCAATTATGCTTCATAACTTCCTAACAATAATTATACCAGTGTTTGTATAATTCATCGCCCAACATCTGTATATAATTTATTATACAGTTCACAATTTTTATATAATCTTTGTATATTTCATTATACAATTCGTACACAATGTTTGTATACAATTCGATTCGCGCATAACTTTTGTATAATCGCGCACAATACGAATTATATAAAACTCAAACTCTAAACACAACTAGATGTTTGTTGCGAGTCATAATTAATTCAAAATATAGCTATATTAACTAATTAATTAGTATATATTTGCTTATTCTCATAGTTTTTCCTTAAATAAATTATGGGCTTGGACCATTACTCACTAAATAAGTTTAAAGAGAATTTTATCTATTTTCTTTAAATATTTTGTGCCACTTGAATATTTTGAATTATTAATAATGTATATATTAATTTTTTTAAGAAAAGTATTTATTCTATTTCAATCAATTTGAATGATTTCCTTTTTATTCCATTTTAAAAATAATAATATTTTTATTATAGGAATTGTATAATTTCAATTTAAAGGGAGAAAGTAATTATTAAATAGGCCTAGATGAGTCGAGTTTTTTATGTTCTTTTCTCTGAAATTTATTTAAATTTTTTCTATCTCGATTAGGAGGAAAAAGTAATATTTTGTGGCTGCTGGGATTCGAAGCCCAGGTCTCCACGGCCACAACGTGGAATTCTTACCACTAAACTACAGCCACTACATGACAAGTTTTTCCAACTTTCTAAATTTTACTTGATTAGTCATTGATTATTTTGATATTGAACAACTAGTGATCAAGATCGTGTGTTGCACTTCGCTTTCTTAATTTTTGTGATTTATATAAAATTTGGAGAATTAATATTCTAATATATTTTAAATTTTTTTAATTATTTAAATTTATAATA
>JAABOM020057865.1:0-14601 GCA_011800125.2 Solanum clarkiae
CATTTTCCACTTATTGAGTTTGCCTATAACAATAGCTATCACGCGAGTATCAAGATGGCACCTTATGAAGCTTTGTATGGAAAGAAATGTAGATCGCCAATTGGATGGTTTGAAGTAGGTGAAACCACCTTACTTGGGCCAGATCTTGTACAACAAGCCATGGAAAAAGTTAAGGTGATATAACAGCGACTAGAAGCAGCCCAAAGTTGGCACAATCATATGTGGATGCCAGGAAAAGAGGAACGGAATTTTCAATAGGTGATTGGGTATTTTTCAAAGGTGTCTCCAATGAAAGGGGTTATGAGATTTAGTAAGAAGGGAAAACTGATTCCATGCTACATAGGGCCATATCAGATTATTAAGAAGTTCGAGCAAGTTACATATGAACTCGATCTACCCCAAGAGATTTCAATGGTTCATACAGCTTTTCATGTGTCAATGCTTCGAAAATGCATAGGTGACCCATCCCGTATCACTCCTATTGATGATATGTAGGTTATAGAAGATCTCATCTATGAAGAGGTACCTATTGCTATTTTAGATCATCAAGTTAAGAAGCCAAAGAATAAATAAATAGCTTCAGTTAAAGTACTTTGGAGGAACCAGCAAGCAGAAGAAATAACGTGGGAGGCCGAGGATGCGATGAAATCGAAATATCCTAACTTATTTGAAGATAAAGATGAAGTCCAACCTGCAGAATTGGGACACTAATAGGTACGTGTGATAATGTGTTGTCAAATGTTTGTGTAAGTAAAGGTTTAAATTTGGTTAAGCTATCCAGTTGTGCTAACATTCGAGGACGAATATTCCTAATAGGGGGAGGATGTAACACCCTACACCTTAAAATACTAGTACTATAAAAATGAAACATGACATGGTTTGGTCAAATTAGCGCTAATTTTTAGAAGTGCTTGAATCTCATGCTAATGGGCTATATATGCGTCTAATGCTAAAGAGGATCGAGTGTATACATGTTTTGTCTCGAATTGAGGAGATTACGGCCTTAAAATAAAGTGAGAGAATTGAGGTGCTTGTAGGACTTAGGAAGCAAGTAGGTGAGTCACCTACTTGTTTAGCTTAAATTTGTTAGTTAAACGGAGACGAGGCTCGACATCAAATTTGTCTGAGTTCAATTATGAATAAAGTCTGTGTTAAGGGTGTAACTTTAGCCCATGTTTTAGCATCATAAATGGATTATATGATCAGCCCAAGGAGTATATTCAAAGGTGCCTAAGACATCACAGGTTCTTGGATACTTTGGGCCCAACCCAAGTGAAGAAGGAAGCTGAAAATAGGAAGCCCAAGTCCAACCAATTTGGAGCCCCAAAAAGCCCAAACGAAAGGAGAAAGGAGCTGCATCACCTCCTTAGTGAAGCAAGGCTGAGAATGCCTCATTATGTCGGCCAAATCACATCTTAAAAAGTGGTCAAAGCAGCTCCCAAAGGTCACTTCTCAACTTGACCACACAAAAATCAGATTTTCTCTCTAAATTTCTGCTCAACTTTTCTCAACTTTGTGAAGCATCCAAATGACTCTTTTAGGGTTCTAAGGATCCTCTAAACCTTGAATATAAAGGAAAGTAATTATAGTTGTGTATTTAGTATAGTTTCATCATGAAAAACAAGAAATGGATACTAGTTATGCATGTTGAAATTGTTGGACAGCATGTGGGTAGAAATTTATTGCACACTTGCCTTTGTTTTGGTGATTTCTCTATGGTTTTTGAGTTGTATTATGAATAGAACTTGGTATTATTAACATGGTTTGATTTATAAACATCACCCTAAGGTTGCTGCCCTGATTTTGGTTTCATATAACAAGCGCGTTATATCGTGTTATCTTAAGCGTCATGTTGATTAGAACTTGCGGGCTATTGTATGTAAGGCTATTAGCTCACATCCTTCATAACTTATTAAATTCTATTATAAGACTTTTTTAGGTTTGTTTATGTGTGTAAATATTACTAGAACATTTTGGTTAGAGTTGGAATAGGTTTGGAGTTGTCAACGTCAAAATATAGCGAGGGAAGGTAACATTATGCTGTCCATTTTTAGATTGTGTGGAATTGTTATGTGTCGTGCTTTGTGGTCTTTTGTAGGACAATTATGGCATTAAAACAGGATAGTCATGAGATGTACATGTGAATGTGTGTTGGGAAATACGATTAGAGATGTAGAGGTTGGAAGAATACGCTCGGGTTTATAAATACTCGCTTACTGTCCGTGTATTATTTTGTTGTGTGATTAGGCTACCAAGGTGTATCTATTGGCTATTAATGATAGTTTTATCACCTATTATGTTGTAGATAAGTATTTCGAGGAAGCAAAGGTTATCTTGAGGTGGTAACAAGGTTATACAACGAGGTATGTAAGGTTACGTGATTTCGTATCACTTGGCATGAAACATAGATCTCTCCTTGGTACAAAAAGGCACTCGCCAACTCCGACACAACTATTAATCGTGTCTCCATTCTTTGACATGTTCACATGCTTCCATACATAGTCAATTTCAAATCTGCATACATGTTTGTATACCAAGTTACATGGGTTCTTGTTACTAGATAAAGTTCACGAGTTGTTTCATTTCATATGCGTTTTATTATTTGTGTAACGTACTATTTTTCATTATCATATTTTCTTGTGTGATTACCTACATGTCACATGCTATATATACAGTCCTACATCTCCAATTTTGTGACCACCAAAAGAACCATCTCAAAGGTAATTGAAAGGTAAAGCATATTGTTTATTGATAGGTGGTAGCCCGAGGGGTGGAAGAATCACCTAGTTAGGGACGATCCTGTCACGGGTGGTAGCCCAAGGGGGTTAAGGAAGAATCTAGCCAGGGATGATCTCGATATCCCAAGGGGTGGAAGAATCACCTAGCCAGGGAAAAATCTTATTATGAGTGGTAGCCCGAGGGGTTAAGGAATAACCTAGCTAGGGACAATCCCAATACAATTTACCACTGATCAGTTGGTCATTTGTTTTACAGCTGTGCACATATTATACAGTAAAGGTAAAGTAATATAAAGAACATAAAGTACATGATTCCATAGTATAACCAAAGGTGGTCCCTGATCTTATACCGGTGCATGGTTTCATTTGAGTTGTTACTTAATATACAGTATATTCTGCCTTACATACTCAGTACATTATCTCGTACTGATGTCCCTTACGGGCGACCTGCATTTCATGTTGCAAGTACAGGTGCTAGTAGATCTCCCAAGTAGGAGTACAGGATACCCAACCGCTGTTGCCAAGCTCCAGGTTGCTTCGGAGTTTTGTGCTTGTCTAGAGCTTATATGCTTATATTGTACAGATAGTTGAGGCGGGGCCTGTCCAGACCCTTGTCAGATACTTTCTCTTATCTAGAGGCTTTGTAGACTATGTAAAGTAAAGTGTGGTCTTGTATCATACTTTAAATATCGTGACCGTAACAGCCTAGTCATATGCATTTGCTTTTGGCTTGTTATCATTGTTTATCTTCTTAAAAGCATATCAAACGCAGAAAACCCTTATAGTATGTATAGGAAGCGCATAGATACAGGTTAGTTCTCCCGAGCCTTATTGGCAACGGGTGCCAGTCCGCCTTAACGGGACTTGGGCGTGACAATTAATGAGAATAAATAAATATATAAAAATATAATACTCAAATACTTAGCTCTAAGAATAGCTCAACTCAATTTATTATGCAACATAACAAAGAGAAATACTTGAATAAAAATATGATAAATCTCAGTGTGTCAAATAATAAACTTTACTTGTTGGGGAGTTTGTCTAACCGACAACCACCACTATGAGCTTAGTGATGATACATCTTCTTGCCCACGCTACCAGAGTCGTCTCATTCTTTGCCGGGGTAAGGAACAAAAATTAGGGGAATGGATCCATCCTAAAACTGGGTCATCTTAGTGGCGTATGAGGAATTGTACATCTCGTACAATCCTATCCTATGTTGCCTACGTAGTTTATGAGGTTGCAGTTATCTGAATTTGTACCCACATTGGTGCTCAATACTACTCCAAAAACATGCACTGTGCTCATTAACTTAAAAAATGTCCCTCTTTAAGGGAAAACTGCAAATATGTTCATTGGAGCCTTAGTTCAACATATTTTCTATAAACTGATTTTTCTTTCAAAAAATTGATAATGGCTTCTCAAACTTTGAAACTTATGCATGATAAATAGTAATGCAAAATGCCTTGACTGACTGAACTGCTCTTTTAAAACTGACATGTTATGTTCAAAAGATAGTGTAATAAATAGACTACTTGTATAACTCATGCTAAAATGTTTCTTTAATCAACTCATACTTTGGACTGAATAACCTTTCATGAATTTCATAGAGTCATAATTAAAAGAACATAATGTCTTATCATTCAAAGCTTAGCTTGACAATAGATTAATAGTAAAACACAATATGAAAATTTTTTATTCTAGTTAATGTTCTTGTAACTATAATAATACGTCAAAAATTTAAAGGAGTGTACTCAACACTGATGTCTTTAGCATGACAATGATAAAATAATAAAAATTTTATAATATGGTTCTAGAATTTCTCCGCAAGAACATAGGAATGAAATTGACTTGACTTTTGACTAGTATTCTTGATAGTAAATATAGATTAGGGATGAAAATAAGATTTTAGGTAGCCTTACATACCTTAGAGATTAGTTCTTGGAAGAATTGAAGAAGATAATTAAATTCTTGACTTGGAATCTTTAGAGTTCTTGATGAAGAATCCTGATTCTTGAAATAGAAGAATCAAGAAATCCTTTCATGGAATTCTTGAATTCATTTCTTGAAACCCTAGATTATGATTTAAGATTCTATTATAGATTCAGGAATAGTTGAAGAAATTCAGGTTGGGTAGATTGATATCTATGAAGAATAACTTACCTTGAGGATGAATCTTGAGAGCAAATCCTAACTTGATGACATTCTTAATGATTCTTGAGCGTTCACGTTTAAGAGTGAAGGGGAATCCCCAAAGGTTTTAGGATGAAAGTACTCTCAAAATAAAAGAAAACAAACGTCATTAACTTATCCAGTAAGGGTCCGCGTTCTGTCTGCGATGAGCTCTAGGAACGGACCTTCAGAGAGCTTTTCACTCCTTCACTAGAATGATCATAACTTTCTACTCCAAACTGTGATTAACGCAAAACTAGATGCATTGGAGAGGTAATTTGAATATCCTCTATTTGATATAATATGGTCACCTAACTCATTATACTTTAGGAGATATAGCCATCTGAAATTGACGCTTCTATCGACTCATACAAAAACATAGTTGCTAAAAATTTTTTAGAGTTGGCTTGATGTAAAAGATCTCTTATACTTATTTATTGACTTAGGAGGGGTTGGGGAATGACCAAAATGCCCTTCCCATATTAAAAAAATAAAATTTGATCTTGAAAGACCATGTCCGCGATGCGCCTATGGCACAGACATGTGTATTTCGCGAATTTCTTAGAATAAGTTCTTCTCAGGAAGTTTAAGAAAAATCCCAAGTGTAGGTCTGCACCCCAGGTGTACCAAACCCTGGGCGCACACTCACACTATCCCAGATTTAATTACAAAAATTTATTTTCTGACTCGATCGCTCTAAAATCGAGTCGAGACCATTTTCCCACTCCATTTCTCGTGCTGGTCGCAAATCTGGTCTTGAATTTTCCATTGAAGCTTGGAAAGACGCATTATTCACACAATTCCATTCTAGAGGTATTTTGATAATTTCATGAGGTGTTACATTATCTTCCCCTTGGGATCATTCAACCTCGAATGATGAGTAGAGGTAGTAATAAGGCATGAATAAATTGAAGACTCATCTCAATACTCACTCAAATAAATCAAACTCTTGACTCCTCATTGATCTTAATAGTCTCTATTCAGACTCAGGAATATACACATCAAGAACTTAATTACTCAAATATTCCAACTCATGGGTGAATATGACTCAAGAGTAGAAAACATAACTCCATCAACTTAAGCTTATAGCTCTTACTCAAATTTCCATCTAACCCCCTTCTCCTCTTCCATTCAAGCCTACTTCTAAGCCTCAAGGTGCTATTCACGAGATGATCATATTCATACAAAGCTAATCCTCAATACTCAACTCTAAACTTTCATGGAACTTTCATTAAAAGATCACTAGTCCTCTTCACTACTTCAGTACTTGTTCTCGAACCCTCATTACGAAGTTTTCACTATCCTATCATAGACTCTACACTTGAACTCTGTGCTCTGATACCAAGTTATTCACGCCCCGAGCCTACACTCTAGACGTAGCCGGCATTCGAAAATCATTTCTAGTCCCAAGTGAACCACTTGGCCTAACTAACTTACTCAGCGGAAGACATTAATATCGTAATGAACTAAAATGGGCTCAAAATTCATGAACTTAAAGATACAATAGTAATATATACAACTTAACTCAAAATCTTTTAAATAATTTAAAAAAAATATCTTGAACAATATCTTTCTAGTCTATGAAGCTTCTAATGTAGTTACTCTGAACAAGGCATTAGAGGAGGCTCATGAGTACCTCAACTAAAATAAATGCAAGGAAATAAAGGCGCCCAGGTTCCTCAAGATGCAAAGAGGCCTCGTCGACTGCTGATTGGGACTGCCTCACTGAATGCCTGTTAACATGAATACTAAAATTTGCATCATATAATAATGTAGAGCCAAAGGCATCAGTATGTTGAATGTACAATATGTAAGACGGCCAAAAAGTAGTAAGGATAGGATACTTAATTTAAAATTAAATATTGAGATAGCTTAATAGATAAAAGTACGTCATGCAAGTAAAAGATATGTTTTTAAATTCATTTCAAGGTGCAACTTAATGTTAAAGAGATACTTACTTTAATGCATTAATGAACACAAATAAATATACAAATATATAATACTCAAATACTTTGTTCTACAAATAGCTCAACTCAATTTTATTATGCAGCATAACAGAGAGAAATACTTAAATAAAAATATGATAAATCTCGGTGTGTAAAATAATAAACTTTACTTCTTGGGAAGTTTCTCTAATTGACAACCACCACTATGAGCTTAGTAATGATATAGCGTCTTGCCCACGCTGCCAGAGCCATCCCATACTTTGCTGAGGTAAGGAACGAAAACTAGGAGAGTAGATCCATCCAAAAACTGGCCATCTTAGTGGCGTATGAGGAATTGTACACTTGGTACAATCCTATCCTATGTTGGCTACATAATTTATGGGGTTGGAGTTATCTGAACTCGTGCCCACATAGGTGCTTAATATTACTCCAAAAGCATGCAATGCGCTCATTAACTGTAAAAATGTCCCTCTTAAGGAAAAATTAAAAAATTGTCAACTAGAGCCTTGGCTCAATATATTTTCTATAAACCGTTTATTCTTTCTCAAAACTAATAATGCCTTCTCAAGCTCTGAAATTTATACTTGATATATAGTAATGCAAAATGCCTTGACTGACTAAACTGCCCTTTTAAAACTGAGATGCTATGCTCAAAAGATAGTATAGTAAATAGACTACTTGTATAACTCATGCTAAAATGCTTCTTTAATCAACTCATACTTTGGATGAATAACCTTTCATGAATTTCATAGAGTCATAATTAAATGAACATAATGTCTTATCATTCAAAGCTTAACTTAACAATAGAATAATAGTAAAACGTAATATGGAAAATAGTTCTTGATTCTAGTTAGGGTTCTTGTAACTATAATAATACTTTAAGAATTTAAAGGAATGTACTCAACACTGAAGTTCTTAGTATGATAATGATAAAATAATAAGGATTTTATAATAAGGTTCTAGAATTTCTCCGCAAAATCATAGGAATGAAATTGGTTTGACTATTGACTAGTATTCTTGATAGTAAATATGGATTAGGCACAAAAATAAAATTTTAAGTAGCCTTAGATACCTTAGAGATTAATTTTTTGAAGAATTGAAGAAGATTCTTGAATTCTCGACTTGGAATCTTTAGGGTTCTTAATGAAGAACCGTGATTCTTGAAAAAGAAGAATCAATAAATCCTTTCTTAGAATTCTTGAATGTGTTTCTTGAAACTCTAGATTATAATTTAAGATTCTATTTAGATTCATGAATAGTTGAAGAAATTCGGATTGAATAGATTAAAATCTATTAAGATAACTTACCTTGAGGATGAATCTTAAAAGCAAATCCTAACTTGATGACTTTTTTGATGATTCTTGAGTGTTCATGTTTAAGAGTGAAGGAGAGACCCCCAAAGGTTTTAGGATGAAAGTACTCTCAAAACTAAAGAAAAAAATGTCATTTGCTTATCCAAAAAGGGTTCGCGTTCTGTCGTGACGCACTCTTGGCGTGGACCTTCAAACAGCATTGCACTCCTTCCCTAAAATAGTCATAACATTATAGCCCGAACTTTGATTAATGCAAAATTGGATGCTTGGAAAGCTAATTCAGATATCTTTGATTTAATATATTATGGGTCACCTACTCATTATACTTTAAGAGATATGGTGATTTGAAGTTGACACTTCTATCGACTCATACGAAAACTTAGTTGCTAGAAATTCTTTGGACTTAATTTGATGTAAAAGATCCCTTATACTCGTTTATTGTATTAGGAGGGTGTGGGAGAATGACCAAAGTGCCCTTCTCAAATTAAAATAATAAAATTTGATCTCAAAATACCATGTTCGCGACACGCCTGGGGCGTGGACATGTGTATTTTGCGAATTTCTTAGAGTACGTTCTTTCTAGGAAGTTTAAGAAAAATCCAATTGTAGGTCCATGCCCTAGGCATGCACTCACACTGTCGCGAATTTAGTTATGAAAAATTATTTTTTGATCGATTGTTCTAAAATCGCGTCGAGACCATTTTTTCGCTTCATTTTTCGTGCTGATCGCAAATCCAGTCTCGGATTTTCCATTGGAGTTTGGGAAGACGCGTTATGCGCATGATTCCATTCTAGGGGTATTTTAGTAACTTCATGGGATGTTACACCATGACAGTTTGAGATCCCTTATGACCTTAAACCACATAGAATAGACTTTAAATACATAAGAATAGATCCTAACATATTTATGCAATTTGATACAATTGGATTACCTAACTTTTATAAAATCTTAAATATTCATCGGTAAGGAAAAATTTAATTTAACATTGTGCTAGAGGATTCTTGTGACCTTAATTCATCTCAAAATCTACTTCCACACTGAAGAATTGACTTTAATATCTATACTCAATTAAAAATCATTCAGTATAACCTTATATGCATATGAAGGATGGCTCGGCCTTAGGTTAAATTTTTTTGTTTTTTCAGTGTTACAATAATATGAGAGCTAAACACTTTATTTGAAAGCATCTAAATCATAATAATTATATGAATTAATTGATGCTTTATCTAAAAACATTCTTGGTTCCTGAATATCTGAGGTCATAAGCTTGCATACAAAACATAGCATAATCGAGATTATGAAATTACTTGCATTCTTAAAATTCATAATATAATTAAAAAAAATGATGGAATCATACTATAAATCATAGAATTATACTTGATTCATGTAACTGAAAGTAAATTATGAAGGAAAACTGCAATATAATAGGAAGCCATAAAAGATCACAAAATTCTAGAGTTGTAGAAATCATAATTTGAGAAATTAAAATTTCTTTGGGACTCAATAGTGAAGGGATACCATTGATGAAATTTCCACATATATTGATCAAAACTCTAATTGAACTTTTCAAGTAAGACTTATGATCTTGGAGTCCTAAATTGCACAAGGGAGAAGACTTGAGGAAAAAAGAATTTTAGAATTTGAGAGGATGAGAGTGAAATAAGGTGGTTAAGGGCCTTAGGAATCAAATATAATTTTCAAAATAAGCTTAAAAAGACGTAGCATAAAAATTAGAAGAGTGAAAAAAATGTAAATAGCCGTGATTAAAAACTGACGAACATGGATTACGAGACAATTTAAGGATTATACAATCTTTTAGGGACTATAGAGTCCATCTGTAGAAATCAGGTTACTTTTTTAAATTTCTGAACTTGAACAATGAAATTTCCCTTTATGATCCATAAACATATATACGATCCATACCAATCACTTATATAAGTTCATATACTGAAATCGTCAAGTTTCTAGGAAGAACTACGATATCCAAGTACGAGCCACAGTTTTTTGGACGAGCCGAACTATTTGTTATGAAAAATTTTACTAAAGTGCTTGGTTTCTAAATCATTGAGTTATGAGGCACAATTATGATCTGTAATTTAAATTATGACCCGTTCTATTTACTAACAATATCTATGATTCGTAAAAATGAGTACGAGCTTCAAGTCAAGGTTGTAAATTTTAAGCCTAAATTTCTTATTTTTGAAGTTTTTCACGAGTAGGAATTTTATTTATGGCCTGTAAATCTCACTTGTAACTCCTAAAAATTATAGATTTTAAAATATTTTTGCACTATTCCTGATCTTTACTGAGCTTGGCACTGCTAGGTATTACAATCACAAAGTAAGTTGTCTACAATAATTTCGATAAGTAGCTATAGATACATCTTTTCAAATATGATCAAACACTCAATTTCTTTTATTAAACATACTCAATTATCTCAAATATTCATGACTAACAATGAAGTCTAAATTTGTGATATCGTATTACTAGTTTAATAAATGCACGCAAAAGTAGTCTTAGTTTAGGAAGTCAATCATTTTTTCAACTTTAATTAATTCAATTGTGTTATTGGTAAAACATAAATTATTTTTTGTACAAAGCTTAAATTGATGAACAGCTTATTACTCAAAGTTCTTTAGTTTGATAGGCAATTTAATCCTTAATAATTTATATATTGAGAGATGTATTTTTTAAAAATTGAACCTTGTATGAGCTTATTTGAAATATTTGTTCATAGCATAGCTTTCAACTCAACTTTATGCTATTCGCTTTAGACCTTAAAACATGCTTATTATGCTTGTTATCATGACCATAAGATGGTGCTAGTCATAGCGTTTTTTGACATACAAAATTATTTTTCTTATCATCGATATTTCACTTTATATTTTAGAATTATTTGATTATCATTTAACCATCATCCTAGTTCATGTAATTACTTTTAATTTTAAAATTTTTGCAAATTTTCTATCCTTCTATTCTTGATATTATTTATGAATATTCAATTTTTTTAGTGCTACATCTTAAATTGTTAAATTTGAACTTCGTATGATGAATTTTGAACATGATTTGAATAATATCTTTGAAATACATCTATTAGTAGAAAAATGAATACGGATGATAAAAAATGATTCACTGATATTTTATGATTGACAAGAACGATATGAATCGGTTGATAGTATTTTGTATGGCCATTCTATTTGAAAAGATGAGTAGACGTTATAAATTCTGACACATCAAATTGATTTGTTATTGAGGAGGACAAGTAGCTCCATGAGTTTGTACGTCGGTGCATTTTGAACAACGACCGTCTAAATGAAGATCTCCTCATCTAATGATTTGATTTATTTTTTATTGGCATGTTGATGATTTAGTGAATATGACATTTTCATTTGGTTAGTATGATAATAACTCTCAACATAATGAAGTGAAATTGAATAGTTAAATCACTGTTGATTTTATTGAATTTCATGATTTAATTTATTGGTGAATTTATACTGTTTCACTGATGTTATTTCACTATAATAATCATGATCATTAAATTACTTATATGAACTCCTTCTCTTAAATACCCATTTATATCTAGTACTCAAAAATATCATTTTTATTATTAACGATATTAGTCTCTTAGAACTGCGATGCATATTTCTATCCTGATCAAGTTAGCACAATGAAACGTTAGTTTTTCCTTTCTCATAACAAACAAAAAATGTGATCTCATACAATTTACGCAAAATATAAAAAACTTCACAATATTATTAAGACTAAAATAAGAATCATAAGTGAATTAAAAATATTTTCTCACTAGCTATCAAGAAAAGGGATGCATACCTTTGCTGTAAATAAGTTATAGCCATGTAATGACTTTTAGTGTATTGATTTCTTTATAGAATCTTACAAGAAAATTAAAAAGTTCAAGCAACTGTGGGAAGAAAAAATATTGTATACTTCTTTCATAGTAACTATTTTTGGAAAAACTACATAAATTGAACTTATTAGGTGTATTTATCCAAATTGGACCCAATTTAATATATTTATCCTGATTGTATTCACGATCCAAACTATTTAACTAATTATGCAATTGCTGAGTCACTGTTTCTTCATCCTTGATACCATAGGAGTATATGCATACTTTAGTGGTACCTATATACTCCGATGACATGCATATACTTTGATTATATCAAGCAGTAATTGAGCAATCTTTTCACTAAAGCACTACTTGTTCCTCCTTGATGCCATCAGAGTGTATATATTCTAATGATATCAAAGAGTAAATGACTAATATTTTCACTGAGCCACTACCTTTTCATTCTTGATACCATCAAGTCGTACTTGAGAAATCTTTTCGGTGAAGCACTTCCCGTTTTTCGTTGATGCCATCAGATTGTATATACTCTAATGGTATTCAAGAGTAACTGAGGATTGTTTTCACTAAAGTACTGCTTCGTTCCTTTTCAATACCATCAAAAAACATACATGCTCTCATGACATCAAACGCATGAGAATAGTTCAAAACATGTGGTATGAAAGTAAAGAGGTAACTTCTTTTAAATTATTTTTTCTTTTTAGGTACAAGTGTTATTTTTTAAAATTATTTTGAGCACTTATTTGATATTCAAGTACATGCACCACCATCTGATCTAAAAAGGAAAAAAATATATTTAATAGAAATTTCACCAAGATACATGCTATTACTTAATGTTAAATTACCTGTACTTAATCATGAAATGTGTAAAGGTTTGCACGTTGGAGATCTTGCAAAATTGTAGAAGGTATTTTTAGTGTAAGATGTTATCATTTATCATAGGTATTATTAACATTAAATTTAATTCAACCAAGAAGCTGTAGGATTTTGATTTCTGTAAACATGTTGATTTTTAGCCGTAGGATTTTGATTTTTTGTAACAATCCGACCTAGGGCCTAGTCGTCTATCACGATCCAAAATGGACTATAAGTTATACCCACACTTATCCTCCTAGATGGACAAACCAACATATAAATCCCAATCTATAACAGCAGTTCAACTTATATAATATAATAATAATAATCAAAAGCTTAAACTCATAAAGCAAGAAATAACAAAAAAATCATTAAGTTTATTACTTAATTTTCCCCAAAATCTGAAAGTCATCACATCAAGGACACTAATCCTAAAATACTAAGTCTAAGAACATCAACACCAAATAAATGAATAAAATAGTTCATATCCAAAAGCTAAGAATGTTATTCCATGATTGAGATATCCTAACACGGGCATAGCTCACCCTAGAATCTAATGTGCTGAAAACTGGCTAGAGCTAAGGGTGAGCCGAAGTTGTAGGAACACTTACTGCACTCAACAAAAGCAACACAAAGAAAATACAAGTAGGAGTTAGTACGGGCAACATGTACTGAGTAGGTATTATCAGCCAACTCAAAGTAGTAAAATATACATAAAGTAATAACAGGAAATTAATCATAACACTTAACATGTGGCAATGACAAGAAACAAGTACATAACCTATCAGTAATACACATGAGGACTCAGGCCTCCACATTACGCTTCTTTTAGGAGATAGGTTTCTTGAAATTGAATATATGAAATTAGTGCAATATGTTTTTCTTTATTATTATCATGTCGGAATCTAGCACCTGATCCAGTATATATTGTGTCGGAAGGTGACACCCCAATCCCGTAATATCGTATTGGAATGTGACACTAAATCCAAATATATCGTGTCAAAATATGACAGTCAATCCAAATATATTATGTTGGAACGTGGCACCCAATCAAAATATATTTAATTAATAATTCTTTATCATTATTTTTCACTTCGTTATCAATATTTCATCAACCTTCTTTATTTAAGGCATCATTTTAATATATCAAGTTCAAGATTATGGATTTCATGATCTTGGAATTGCAAACAAATCATAATAATATATCAGTCAACCAAACCACAACATAGAAAATTTCACAACTTTATTTAATGACTATCAATCACTATTATATTAGATATAACAAACCATAACCTACCTCAATCGAAGAACCAAAGTCAAGCAAGCTAGTTTACTGCTGCTTTTTCTTTCTTTAGTATCTTCAATCGTTTCGAATTTAGAAAATATATAATGTTTATAAGCAAACAAGTCCATAGTCACCCATATTCCTATATATCTAGCTTAAATCCCAAAAACTCATCCAATCCAATAATTAATTTCTTAAATCTCAAGCGTAGGGTTAAGTGTTAATTCCTTCAAATATTTAAATATCAAAATATAAGAGAAAATATATAATTATATGTATACAGGAAGGAAGGGGCTGCTACACATTGTAGCGCCTCAACTCTTTCTCTCTATTTTGATGCCTTAATTTAATGAATAGCAAATCAGCAGCAACACAAACAATTAAACAATGGGAGTATAAATAGAGACTCGAAATTTACGTGGAAACCCT
>JAABOM020057866.1:0-14599 GCA_011800125.2 Solanum clarkiae
GACAAATAACTCATGTCACAAGCCTCAATCAATCATAACTCTCACTATTTGGTCACCTCCTCTCTCTCATCATCCTTGTAGCTTAGGGGTAGCAACTCTACTTATGATTTACAAGACCTCCAAATCACACTCTTTGGTGGCAATTTAAACTCGTTAGATACATAAGTTTCTCTCTCTCATGGGTAACATCAAAAAAAGTTCGAAGGAGAGGGTCTGGATACATCTATAGCTAACTCAAATGCACGATTCATATGAGTAATAACACAATCTTTCGAGGCAAACAACTTAGCACATTAGTCGCCTTCTCTCAAGCCTGGTGCAGTCTCTCTACCATTCTAATTACTCTATTACAGAGGATCTCATCTGTAAGAGTTTGAATATTACTATCTCTATCACCTCATGGACAAGGCATGGCCGAAAGGTTTAGAATAATGCATGAATCATCATAGATTTCTTAAGGAATAACTCCATTGCACGATCTAGAATTTGAAAGAAGGGAAAATTTTCCTAAATGTCAGTAGTCCTTTATTTATAGAAGTGGGTCCCTCATAACCATAAACAAGTTCATATAGACACGGCTTCATAGACTCCCTAGGACACTTGAACTCTATGCTATGACACCAAGTTTGTCATGTCCCGAGAGGGTACCATTGGCGTGGCTGGCACTCAGAGACTATTGCTAGCCCCCGAGTGAACCACTTGGCTTCATCGTCACATCAACTCGATAACAGAGAATAGTATTCAAATAAAAGGACATCATGTGAATAAATATACATATATGTACATAACACCAAATAACTCATGGTTTCAAATGTATAAATTTGGGATACATAATACTCGCCAATCCTCTACCCAATGTCTGTGAAGCCTCCACTCAACAATCTAGATGGTTCCATGACAGGCCATGAAAACCTCAACTCAAAGAAAATAAAAGATACTTCGTGACATTAAGAAGATAAAAAGGCTCCTCTAGAACGCAAGGAGGGCTCACCAACTTGGAATGTACTGATATAGACTTTCGGTGCATGGGCTGAAATCCTCTATACGTTGCATCTGCATAATAAAATGATGCAGGCCCAGAATGGATGTCAATACATGGAATATACTGGTACATTAAATAGTTCAAAAAAATAAGGCTCGACTCATTCATATTGACTCCACAACTCATACTCAACTCAAAACGCATGCTCGACTCATCATATGCAAGTTTAAAGTAATTCTTGCATCAAAAATAGACTTGGTAAAATAAGCTTAGTAGTTGTAAGCTCAATTTAAAAAAATATGTCATACTCAATCAATATAATGTTGCGTGAGAGTTTCTCTTAACCGACATCCTCATCCCACCATCTTAAGTTAAGTGATGCACAACGAATTAGCATCGTTGCCACGCCCGCCCTTAATTTGCCATGGAAAAGGGCGATCAACTCTCTATTGGATCCGAAATAAATATCCGCTTGCGGGACAAAAGTCGTCAGACTAGCTGTAACGACTATCCTATGCTGGCAGCATAGTTCTGTGGGTTAAAATAGAAGTATAGTCTCTCCCAACTCGGTGCTCGATACTTCCCCCAAGACTAAAATATGCTTAACTCATCAATTAAGTCATCACTGACTCATAATCATCACAACTCAACTCGTAGGACCCCTCTCGTAACCCTTTGGCACAATTTTAGAGTTTCTGGAAGTTGCTACGAGCCAGCACTATGACTCGTACCCCGACATACGACTCGTAACAGAGGTTTCGTAGTGTAACTCCGCACTGGCAGTCTTCAGTAAAATGGTCATAACGTTTGACTCTAAAATCAGAATAAGGTGAAACCAGTTGCGTTGGAAAGTTAATCCAAAGGGCTTTCATTTGGTATGTTATAGGTCATCTAGTTCTTTGTGTGCTAGAAGTTATGGACATTTAAAGTTAACCCTTGTATAATCCAATATTAAAAACTTGATTTATAAGGAAGTCTTGAACTCGTGTAAGTACTAGATGTCTCTTACGACTCTAAAACACTTCCCACATATTGGAATGAGGCTTGAATCATAGGTACATATGATGATTAAATTATTGGGTGTCACAGGTTCATATGTCTCAACATGACTAACAATATCTACAAATAAATATATGTCAAAGCTTTTTAATATAAAAAAACTGAATGAAATGAAGCATATTTAGATATTACTGAAAAGTTCAGTCTCATCCACTATTTGATGAATTGTAAATTGTTCAAATGTGCGGAGATTAAATATATTCATATGGGATGTTGTATCTTCAATTCCCGTCATGATTGTATTTTTTATGAATGTAAGCTTGTGCTTGTGTGTTGTCGTCTTAAATTTCATGTAGTTTGAATCTACAATGAAATAAGTAATTGGATACAAACCAAGTTCATGAATTTGCTTCTTGAAATCATTAACATCATGCTTTCCAACCAAAACATGTATACGATCACCCTGTATTGAATCCAAAGGTTATGTTATGATATTATGAAATAAATATGTAATAATATGTAATACAAATGTTAGCTTCTTATCTTGCAAAATCAACTCCAAAGAAAAGGGTATTTCTAGTTGAATTTATCTGGCACTATCCACATACGAACAACACGAACTTTCAAGTTCCTTTGCATTGATTTTCAAGTAATTTCTGAAATATTGTTAAATGGTAAATTCATTTTTTGGTTTATCAGATAGAACAATAATAATTTTCCACTGATGATTGTTTGTATATATAGATTTTATGTATATTGATAGTTGCCATTTAACAATATAAGTTGAAGTTTGTGGAACGGGGGTGGATTTGGGGAGTTATGAAACTGTACAAATAGATTTGTTCAATCTGTTTTACAATTACTCTTTCAACACGTTGTCATGTCTCGGGCCTACACCCTGAATGTGGTCGACACTCGAAAATCATTGCTAGTCTCAAGTGAACCACTCGGCTTGGCTATTTATGCAGCGGAAGACTTAAACAACAGTGGAAAAGTTATAGAAACAATAAGATAATTCATAAACTACCTGCATAAGCTTAATGTAAAAGTGCATAAGCAATATTAAACAAATTGAGACTAGAATACTGACACATGGTCTATGGAACCTCTATTAAAACTGTTTGAAAAGACTACTGAGACAGGCCCCAAGTAGCCAGAACTAAAAATAAATACTGAAAAGCAACATAAATAACTCAAGAGTTTTGGACTGAGAAGAGGCCTCAGTAAAGATTGGAAGCTGTCAGGTTCTCAAAGGAGCGACTGCTGAGGAACACTGTCACCTGCGTCTGCATCATACAACGATGCAAGTCCGAAGGATGTTAGTACGTGGTATGTACGGTATGTAAGATGATCAAAACATTTAATTATGATATCATAATATATCTCAAAAGACATAATCATCATTCATAAATGAAATAACAATAATCATAAGATTTGTATGCTGAAAATAACAAGATGAAAACTAGTAAGTGGAGCATAGTTTCTTAGCTTGGGGAGTTTCTTTAACTGACAACCACCACTATGAGTTTCGTGGTGATACAACTTCTTTCCCACGCTGCCAGAGTCGTCCTGTACTTTGCCAAGGTAGGAGACGAAGACTAGGGGAGTGGATCTATCCCAAAACTGGGTCATCTCAGTGGCTAATAAGGAAGCTACCGTAGGGTCAATGCCAAGAAGGAAGAAAGAGCAGAATTCGAATCGGCTAACCCGTACAATTAATGAAAAATGCCCTCGCCTTAGTAAGTCGGACCTGTAGTTAGCTCATCTTGAGCAACATTTTACAAACGAAGAGAACACAATCCTATCTTATGCTGGCTACACAGTTTATGAGTTCGAGTAATTAATTTTACCCTCACCCATATCGGTGCTCAATACTACTCTCAAAACTTAAATAGCTTATACTTAAGACTTGGAATCCTTAAGATCTGTTTTCTCGGGAACTTAGCACAGCTTACTACTCAACTTTCTCATCTGACTTCTTTAACTTGACTGAAAACTTGAATCAACTCAGTTTCTTAAAACCTGCTAGATTTTCTTAGCTAATATGTAAAAATAAATCTTGAAAATAAATGCACTTCTTGAACTTAGCTTAAAGGTACTCAAACTAGTCTTTTCTTTTCTTGGAATAATATCAAGATTTTCAAGAAAACTCAACAATAATAAATGTTGATCATAAATGAATATTAACTTGATAACAATTCTCTAATTGGATCATATAGGGACCAAGAATCATAATATTCATCAAGATATCTATGGAATTTGCTATGAAAAATCAACATACTTTACAAAGTTCACATGGATTTAATCTCAACTAATAATTGAAACTCATGGGTGAAAATCACTTTTATATCTAGAGATATTATCAAAAAAAATACTTTTTATGATGGCCTTACATACCTTGGAATGACTTCTTGAGAAATTGGAAGGAATCCCTAAGCTCTACTACCGTTTCTTGAATTCTTGAGCATACATTTCTTGAGAGGGTTTGCTTGCTTAAACGTATGAATGAGTGAAATAATGCATTTTTGACTTAAATCGACTTTAAAAACTAATTAGTTTAGGATATGAGATGTGGGAAAAGTTGAAACTACCCCTCCCCATTGAAGGATAAAAAACAGCTTCCTAATGAAGTAGTGTATTTTTACACTTTTTCACGAATTTTTTCAGTTTCATCAAATTTCAAAAAAACCCAAGTGTGGTTTCGCGTCCTCTCTGCATCATGGGAGGGGCACAAAAATCTCACTATTTTTTATTTTCTTGAAAAGAATTAATTCACATTTTTTCACGTTAAAGTCGAGTCAAGATCATTTTTTGACTTTGTTTTTTGCATTGATCACAAATCCAATCTCAGATTTGGAATCGGAGCATGGGAAGGCACGTTACGCGTAAGATCAATTCTGGTGTATTTTCATCTTTTTACGGTATCACAATATCTCCTCCTTGGGATCATTCGTCCTTGAATGATAACGATACAAAGAATTCGGCACAAGACAATAAGATTACCACACTTTAAACTAACATAAGTCTTAAGTATGTAAGTTTACCTTCAAGGTCCTCGCTTAGGCCGGCGAATAAGTGTGGATACTTGGCCTTCATATCCTCTTCTGCTTCCCATATGACTTTTTCTACGAATCGATTTCTCCACAATACCTTTACCAAAGAAATCTCCTTGGTCCTCAATTTACGAACTTGCCGGTCTAATATTTGCACCGGAATCTCTTCATATGAAAACTTATCCTTAATCCCCACACTTTCAACCAGGACCACTAGAGAGAGATCTCCAAGCACTTCTTAAGCATGGAAATATGAAATATCGGATGTATAACACTTAATTTTATTGATAACTCTAACTCATAAGCAATGCTACGCACTCTTCTCAGGATCTGATAAGGCCCAATATATCGTGGGTTGAGCTTCCCCTTCTTCTGGAATCTCATAACTCCCTTCATTGGAGATACCTTCAAGTACACCCAATCGCCTACTTCAAACTTTAAGTCTCTTCTTCTAACATCCGTGCAAGACTTTTGCCGGCTCTGAGTCATCCTGGGTCTCTCTTGGATCACCTTCACTTTTTCTATAGCCTGATGGACTAGATCAGGTCCTATCAATCCTGCCTTACCAACTTCAAACCACCCTATGGGTGATCTACACCTTCTCCCATAAAGAGCCTCATACCATGCCATATGTATGCTAGCCTCAAAGCTATTATTAGAAGAAAACTCAATCAAAGGTAAATGATCATCCTAGTTACCTTTAAAGTCTATCACGCACGTCCTCAGCATATCTTCCAAGGTCTGTACAGTTCGTTCTGCTTTCCCATCTGTCTGTGGATGAAAGGTTGTTCTAAGATTCACCTTCGTACCAAGCCCTTTCTGAAAGGACTTCAAAAATTGTGTTGTTAATTGAGCTCATCTGTCGGAAATAATGGATATAGGGACCCCGTGCAGCCTAACAATCTCCCTAAGATAAAGTCTGGCATAATCCTCAGCTGTATCAGTCGTCTTGACAGGTAGGAGGTGAGTTGACTTGGTCATTCTGTCTACTATGACCCATATCGAATCATGCTGCCTATGGGATCGAGGTAAACCTGTTACTATGTCCATATTAATCATCTCCCATTTTCATTCCAGAATCTTTATGTTCTGGGTTACACCACAAGGCCTTTGGTGCTCAACCTTAACTTGCTGACAGTTTGGGCATTTAGACACGAACTCTGCAATGTCCTTCTTCATACCACCCCACCATTAGACTTTTCGCAAGTCTCTATACATCTTTGTTGCACCAGGGTGGATAGAGTATTTAGCGTTATGAGCCTCAGCTAAAATCCTATCTCTAAGGCCATCAACATTTGGTAGACACGACCTGCCTTGGTATCTTAGGACACCATCTCCCCCTTTTGAGAACACTAATATTTTCTGCTTTTGAACATCTTCTTTCAATTGGAGGAGGATGGGATCCCTATCTTGCTTTTCTTTCACGTCTACCACCAAGGATAACTCTGATCCATTTCTGACAATGGCCCCACCTTCGTCAGAATCTTCAACATGCACCCCAAGCGGGCTAATCTGTGAACCGCCTTAGCTAACTCTTTGTTTTCACCCTCAACATGGGCTGTCAACCTGCTAAGAGCATTAACAACTACATTAGCTTTACCTAGATGATAGAGGATACTCATATCATAGTCTTTCAGTAGCTCCAACCATCTCCTCTGTCTCAAATCAGCTCCTTCTGGCCAAACACATATTGCAAACTCTTGTGGTCCGTGAATATATACACATGCCCACCATATAGATAGTATCTCCAGATCTTCAGAGCAAACACCATCGCAGCAAGTTCAAGATCATGAGTTGGGTAATTCTTTTCATGAACAAAAAATGGTGGATGTACAAATCCACAGGATGAATGGGCTAACGGTGGAAGCATCACAATATACTACAAAATCATCAACTCCATCTGGTAGGGATAAGACTGGGTCTGTGGTCAGCCTAGTCTTTAACTCTTGGAAACTCTTCTCACAAGCTTCTGCCCACTTGAACTTAGTCATCTTCTGATTCAGCTTAGTCAAGGGAGCTAAGATAGAAGAAAATCCCCTATACAAACCGTCTGTAGTACCCCACCAAGCCCAAGAAACTCCTTATCTCAGTGGGAGTTGTGGGCCTTAGCCAATTCTTTATTGCCTTAATCTCTTGGGAATCAACTTAGATACCCTCACCAGACACAATGTGCCCCAGAAACGCCATAGATGCCAACCATAACTCACACTTAGAAAATTTAGCATATCGCTGCTGGTCCTTAAGGGTCCGAAGGATGACACTAAGATGGTCTGCATGCTCCTCCTTATTACAGGAATAGATCAGGATATCATCTATGAACACAATAATGAACATATCCAGGTACGACCTCATCACCTTATTCATAAGATCCATAAAAGTTGCTAGTGCATTTGTCAGCCCGAAGGACATGACCAAAAACTCATAATAACCATAACGGCTTCTGAAAGCTGTCTTAGGAATGTGTCTCTCTAGCTTTAGGTTGGTGATACCCAGATTTGAGGTCTATCTTGGAAAAATAGATAGCACCCTGAAGTTGGTCGAATAAGTCATCAGTTCTGAGAAGAGGATACTTGTTCCTAATGGTGACCTTGTTCAGCTGATGGTAATCTATGCACATCCGTAGAGAATCGTCCCTTTTACGCACGAAAAGAACTGGAGCACCCCAAGGTGAGACGCTTGGTCTGATGAGACCCTTATCTAAAAGATCTTTCAACGGCAACTTTAACATCTTTAGCTCTGAAGGGGCCATACAGTATGGAAAGATGGATATAGGCTAAGTATCTAGAAGAGTGTCTATCTCCCTATTAGTAGGGACCCCGGGAAGATCCTCATGAAAGACTTTTGGGAATTCATTTACAACTTGGACGGACTGAAGAGATGGTGCCTCAACATGAGAATCCTGAAATCTGACTAGGTGGAATATACACCCTTTGAAAATTAACTTTTTAGCCTTGAGATCTGAGACGGACTGACCCTTAGGAAAAACTAAGTTACCCCTCCACTCTAAGACTGGTTCGTTAGGAAACTGAAATTTGACTACTCTGGTTCTGCAATCTATGGAGGCGTACCCAACATGAAGTCAATCCATGCCTAGATGACATCAAACTCTACCATGTTTAACTCCACCAAATCAACTACAATGGTCTTTTGATAAACAGAGACTGGATAACACCTATAGATTCTTTGGGCTAAAATAGACTCTCCAGTAGGTGTAGAAACACTGAAAGGCTCAAGAAGACGTTCTTAATTGACCCCAAACTTCACAGACATATGAGGTTACAAATAACAAAGTGGCTCCTGGGTCTAATAATGCATAGACATCATAAATAAAGATTTCGAGCAGACCCATAACCACATATGGTGAGTTCTCTTACTCCTGTCTGGTGCCCTTGGCATACAAGCGATTTGTGCCCCTGCTTGTTCCTGCTGTAGTGGCTTAGTGAGGTGGCTTACCCTGTGGATAGTTCTGTTATCTCTCATATTCTGCTTCCCCATAAGGCAATCCTTCAAGAAGTAGCCCACCTTACCATATTTGAAGCAACCGTTTGTGCCCATAAGGCACTCTTCGGGATGAGACCTACCACACTTACCACAAGTAGGATAACAGTTCATTCCTTGAACTACACTACCCTGTGACTGGCTGCCCGGCAACCTGCAGTGCTGTGAACTCTATTCATTTCTGACTCTCGGTGCAGGTGTACTAGCGGATGAATGTGTTGGTCCGGCTGTCTTAGGCTGGAAAGATGAGTGACCTCCACTTCCAGTCCCTCTCTTGCTTGTCTCTTGGCCTGATGTCCTGGCCCTCTTGCTCCTACTCCTGAAATCCTCCCTATCCTACATCTTCTCCTCCTCTAGCTGCTAAACATATGTCATCAAATGAGATATATCCATATCCCCGATCAACAATGCATTCCTGCCCTCTCTCTTAGTCATTCAAGAGAGCCCAGATACGAAGAGATCCATCCTAGTATGCATGTCTGCCACCATAGCTGGAGCATAACAGGACAGTTGAGTAAACTTGAGGCTGTACTCCCGTACACTCATATTCTCCTATTTCAAATTCAAAAATTCCCTTACCTTAGCTTGCCTCATCTCTCTGGGAAAGTACTGTCCCAAAAAGGCCTCCTCAAACACCGCCCAACTAATAGTTGGCGCCCCATTTGCCTTGCTCTCTTTCCACTGATCAAACCAGAGTCTAGCTACCCCCTTGAGCTGGTAGGCAACCAACTCAACTCGTTCAGTATCACATATACGCATCACCTGAAACACCTTCTAGAGCTCCTTTATGAAGTTCTCAGGACCCTCCTTCACGTTAGACCCCGCGAACTCTGGTGGGTTTATCCTCAGAAACTCGCTAACTCTGGTGGCATCTGCCCCATCATTGCTGCCATCTCCCTGGCGACCTCTCTGTGTAGCGACTGCCTGAGCCAAAGTTTGAATGGCTTGGCGAAGCTCATCATTGGTGATGTCAGCTTGTTGTGGCTGCTCCACAGGCATAATTGGACATCTAGGTTCCTCAGGAATTTGAACAGAATAGTTTGTCTTTCTCCTGGCTAGGCGTCCTCTGCCCTTTGTTTGTCCGTTAGCTCTTCAAGGAGGCATGATCTGAAAAACATGGCGTGAATGCACGAGTTAGAAGGGACTTCATAGAGGTATACTCTGAAGCACGAGACAAAGAATGACAATTAAGGGTGACACTTCATAATGTCTCGTAGACTCCCTATTATAGATATGGCGCGCTTCACACCCATAATACGAACTTCACTAGGCACGCTTCCACAGACTCCCTAGGATTCTTGAACTCTGTGCTCTGATACCAAGTTTGTCACGCCCCGAGCCTACACCCTGGACGTGACCGACACTTGGAAACCATTGCTGGTCCCAAGCAAACCACTCGGCCTGGCTACTTACTCAGCGGAAGACTTAAATAACAGTGGAAAAGCTATAGAAGCAATAAGATAATTCATAAACTGCCTGCATAAGTTGAATGTAAAAGTGCATAAGCAATACTGAACAAACTGAGACTAGAATACTAACACATGGTCTATAGAACCTCTACTAAAACTTTCTGAAAAGACTACTGAGACAAGCCCCAAGAAGCCAGAACTAAAAATAAATACTAAAAAGAATCATAAACAACTCAAAAGCCTCGGACTAAGAAGAGGCCTCACCAAAGACTGGAGCTGTCAGGTTCTCAATGGAACGGTTGTTGAGGAACTCTGTCACCATTGTCTGCATCATAAAACGATGCAGGTTCTAAGGACATCAGTACGTGGTATGTACGGTATATAAGATGACCACAATACTTATGTAACACCTAGTGAAAAGACGAAAATACCCCTAGAATTCTACCTTGCGCGTAACGTGTCTTCCCATGCTCCGTTTGTAAATATGGTTCCTATGCTCCATTTGCAAATCTGAGATCGAATTTGCAATCAGTGCAGAAAATTGAGTTAAAAAATGGTCTTGACTTGGATTTAATGCGAAAAAACTCGAATTATTTTTTCAAAGAGAATAAAAAATAGTGAGCATTTCGCGCCCCTTTCGCGATGAGGAAAGGACGCGAAATCACACTTCTGTGTTTTCAAAAATTCGACGAGAATTGAAAATCTACGAAAAGTCATTCTCCAACACTGGTGCATGACGTGCACCAGTACAAAAATGGACTATTTTCTGCTTTTAATTAGGAAGGGTATTTTCAACCTTCCCCATATCCTATATCCTAAACTAATCAGTTTTTAAAGTCGTTTTAAGTCCAAAATCATTTATTCTCTTCTTTCTTCTCTCAAAAACAAGAAAACTCTCTCAAGAACTCAAGCGTAAGAAAATCAAGACCGTAGAAAGATTCAAGAGTTCTTTTCAATTCTTCAAGAATTCTTTCCAAGGTATGTAAGGCCATCCAAAAGTTATTATTTTGTTAATATCTTTAGAATTGCAACTAGTTTTCACCATGAATCTTCAAATAATTGTTGAGACTAAGTTCTTGTAAATATTGCAAATTATGATGATTTCCAGGGTAATTTTCCTAGATATCTTGATTAGTAGTATGATTCTTGGATTTTTATATTGTTCAATTAAAGTATTGTCATTGAATCTAGATCCATTTGTGAACAAGATTTATGATTATTGAGTTTTATTGAAAATCTTGATATTATTCCAAGAAAAAGAAAGATTAGTTGAACACCTTTCAAGCTAAGTTCAAGAAGTATATATTTTAAAGATTAATTCTTGCATATTGGTCAAGCAACTAACATGTGTTTGAGTCACTGGGTTGATATTAGTTTTCAGTCAAGTTAAAGAGTTCAGTCATAGAAAAGTTTAAGACAAGTTGAGAAAAGTTTAAGAAAAATTAAAGCTGGGCTAAGTCCTCGAAAGGATCAGATTTTGAGAATTTCTATTCTTTAAGTATGAGCTATATAAAAGTATTTTGGGGTTATAGCATCGATATTAGTAAGAGTAGAATTAATTACTCGAACTCATAAACTATGTAGCCAGCATATGATAGGATTGTACCACGGTACCTTCCTCATTAGTCACTGAGATGACCCAGTTTTGGGATGAATCCACTCCCCTAGTTCTTTGTCCTCTACTCCGGCAAAGTGCGGGACGACTCTGGCAGCGTGGGCAAGACATTGTATCATCACGAAACTCAAAGTGATGGTTGTCGGTTGGAGAAACTCTCCAAGTAAAGATTTTGATTCTACTTTGTTAAGATTCAATATTTCCTTATTAAAGTATTTTCTTTAATTATGCTGCATATTTAATGAAGTTGAGCCAGGTACAGAACTAAGTTTTGAGTACCATGTTATATATATATAAAGCTATGTTCATTAAAGTGTTAACGTAAAGGTTTCTTTTATGTTACTTCTGACAAGTTTAGAAATATATATGTATATTTCATATGCATGAAATATTTTGTTAGTTAAACTGTTTGCAAGTGCAGTTTTAAAGTAAGTATTCTACTTTTATTACATTTTGGCCATCTTACATACCGTACATTCCATGTACTGACGCCTTTGGCGCTACATCGTATCATGATGCAAGTGCGAGTGTCTATATTAGCAGATGATCAGTAGGACAGTCTCCATCAGCGGTCGGTGAGACATCTTAGCATTCAGAGGAGCTTAGGAGTTTTATTTATTTGTCTTTTATTTTGTTGAGGTACCTATGAGTCTATTTTGGTGCCCTATTCAGAGCCAATACTTTAGAGGCTTCGTAGACTAGAAAAATAATGCATCAGATATTTTTTTGAAAGATTTGATGTCAAGTTGTATACTTTACTATTTTATTTTAAGTTTCATAAATTTTGAGCCTATTCTAGTTCCTTACAGTATTAATGTCTTCAAAAATGGGTTCTGAGTGTCGTCCACGTCCAGAGTGTAGGCTCGAGGCGTGACAACTTAATCAGGATATCATACTATATCTCAAAAGACATAATCATCATTTATAAATGAAATAACAATAATCATAAGACTTGTATGCTGAAAATAACATGCTGAAAACTGGTAAGTGGAACATAGTTTCTTAGTTTGGGGAGTTTCTTTAACCGACAATCACCACTATAAGCTTCCTGGTGATATAACATTTTGTCCGCGCTGTCAGAGTCATCCCGTACTTTGCCGGGGTTAGGAGACAAAGACTAGGGAGTGGATCCATCCCAAAATTGGGTATCTCAGTGACTAATGAGGAAGGTACCGTAGTATAATCCTATCCTATGCTGACTACATGGTTTATGAGTTCGAGTAATTAATTCTACTCTCATCCATATCGGTGCTAAATACTACTCCCAAAACTTTACATAGCTCATACTTAAGGCTTGGAATCCTTAAGATCTGTTTTCTCGGGAACTTAGCCCAACTTACTATTCAACTTTCTCATCTGACTTCTTTAACTTGATTGAAAACTAGAATCAACTCAGTTTCTCAAAACCTGCTAGATTTTCTTAGCTAATATGTAAAAATAAATCTTGAAAATAAATGCACTTCTTGAACTTAGCTTAAAGATATTCAAACTAGTATTTTCTTTTCTTGGAATAATATCAAGATTTTTAAGAAAACTCAACAATAATAAATCTTGATCATAAATGAATATAAACTTGATAACAATTCTTTATTTGGATCATATAGGGACCAAGAATCATAATATTCATCAAAATATCTATGAAATTTACTATGAAAAATCAACATACTTTACAAAGTTCACATGGATTTAATCTCAACTAATAATTAAAACTCATGGGTTAAAACCACTTTTATTTCTAGAGATATTATCAAAAATAATACTTTTTATGATGACCTTACATACCTTGGAATGACTTCTTGAGAAATTGGAAGGAATCCCTAAGCTCTACTACAGTTTCTTGAATTCTTAAGTGTACGTTTCTCGAGAGGGTTTGCTTGCTTGAACGTATAAATGAGTAAAATAATGTGTTTTTAACTTAAATCGACTTTAAAAACTGATTAGTTTAGGATATGCAGTGTGAGAAAGGTCGAAACTATCCCTCCCCATGGAAGGAAAAAAAATAGCTTCCTAATGCACTAGTGCGCGATGCGCACTAGTGTATTTACATTTTTTCACGAATTTTTCTAGTTTCGTCAAATTTCGAAAAAATCCAAGTGTGATTCCGTATCCTCTATGAGTCACGAAAGGGGCGTGAAATTCTCATTATTTTTGATTTTCTTAAAAAAAATTAATTTATATTTTTTCGCATTGAATCGAGTAGAGACCATTCTTCGACTCGGTTTTTCGCACTGATCACTAATTCTGTCTCGGATTTGCAGTCGGAGCATGGGAAGATACGTTACGTGCAAGTTCAATTCTAGAGGTATTTTCGTCTTTTCATGGGGTTGTCACATACGTATATTTAAGTATTTAGATTTTAATTTTTAAAAATATTTGTAATTTTTAATTTGTCATTGTCACATACGTATGTTTAATTTGTAATTTTATAACGTACAGAGTCATCAAAGTGGTGTTTTTTATTTAAAATTTATTTAATATATATTAATCCCCCCACCCTCCTTTTTTTTTTTTTTAAATAATTTTATAGATTTTAGATTCTTAAAATATTACAAACTCTTAGTTGTACAGATGAGTTTTGCGAATTTATTAATTTGTTGTAAAATTTTTAAATATCTATTTATTTACTATGTCTACACATGGTATGTGCTACTTTTTTTTAAAAAAAATAGAAGTTGATATTTGAGAAGTGAGGTAATTCATGGAGAATTACTGCATTAAAAGAATATCAGTAAATTTAGAATAGTGGTTACAGTTATTGAGGAGTTATCCAACTATCCTTTTTAATTTTGCGTAAAACAAATTAGATATGCATTTTTAAAATTGTAATTAGTGCATGTTTTTGGGTGATTCTAATTCTAACGTCAGTAATAAGGAGTCGTAACTTAGCATTTCTAAGTGATAATTATTTTAAAAAATAAAAATTTCACTTCAAATCAATAGTTAACCACGTTTCAAACAAAATATTTAATTTAATAAATATATTGACTGTGTTAACAATTTTTAAATTTCTGATGTTCAATAAATTAAATTTTTTTAAATGTAA
>JAABOM020057867.1:0-14598 GCA_011800125.2 Solanum clarkiae
TCAATACCATCACAACCTTAATAACATTCACATCTAAAAGTAAGTATCACTTCGATATCAATAATAAATAATCACTATTTCACACATAATAAACTTCCATCATTAATTTAAATATTAGCATAGGATACTACCCAATTCAAAATATTTCAATCGAAACCTACATAAATTATTCTCAACACCTCAAGTAAGAAGACGAGATTCTATATACTTAATAAAGGTTAAGAAATCCACTTGTCTTATATAAAGTCTCAAATCACGTCAATTATGAAGTTTTTTCCCTTTCTATGATACTCCAGTTTACCAAAATCTATTCAAATATAGCATCATAATTATATAATGAATCTAATGACACGAAAATCAATTAATTCGGTGAAAAGGGTAAAATGGTTCAAATATTTGTCATCAAAAAATATCATTAGAATCTAAAATTTTATACTTAAAAATATTTTCCAAGTGATAGGGAATTCAATGGCGAAAACCATTTCAAAAACGGAGCTAATATGAGGAAGAAATCGCATATTAAAATTTTCGAAATACATTAAAAACGCAGCAGTAATATCTGCAGATTTTACCTCAAATGAAACAACAAAGTCCATTTATGAAGTTCCCAGTGTATTCTCCTCGAAAAAATATATAATTTAGCCTTTTGAATCGCTTAAATCCGATCGAAATTGAGAGAAAAATCATTGGTTAAAATTTGGGAAAAATTTGCGATCTTCTTTTCTCTTTCTTGGAGAAAATCCCCAATTTTCGTAATTCTTTTAAAGTGAAAGAACTTGGAAGGACATTGATTGAAAGGATTATCTTTGATTCTTGAAATCTTGACTTAAACTCTTTAGAGTTCTTGATGAAGAATCATAATTCTTGAAGAAGAAGAGTCAAGAAATCCTCTCTTGGGATTCTTGAATTTGTTTTCTTGAAACCCTAGGTTATGATTTAAAATTCTATTAGAGCTTCATGAATAGATGAAGAAATTCGAATTGGGTAGATTGCAATTCATGAAGAATAAATTACCTTGAGGAGAAATCTTGAAAGATAACCCTAACTTCATGACTTTCTTGATCATTCTTGAATGTTTATGTTTAGGAGAGAAGAGAGAAGGTTTTGATCATGAAAACTGACTTTTTATAGGTTTTGGGGCTCATAAATAGACTCCCAAAGGTTTTAGGATAAAAATAACCTAAAATTACAAGGAAAAAAATGTCATTAACTCATCCAATTATGGTCCGTGACGCGCTCCGGGTGCGGACCTTCACTAAAATGGTCATAACTTTCTACTCCGAACTTCGACTAATGTGAAATAGATGCTTTGGAAAGATAATTCAAATATCTTCGATTTGATATATTATAGGTCATCTAACTCATTACACTTTAGTAGTTATGATCATTTGAAGTTGACCCTTCTATCAACTCATACGAAAACTTAGTTGCTAGAAATATTTAGAACTTGGCATGATGTAAAAAATTCCTTATGACTCTAAATTACACCTAATATACTTTAAATACTTAGAAATTGATTCTAGCATGTATATACAACTTATAAGTTATTTGGTTCACCTAACTTTTATAAAATCATACATTAGAACTACGACCTCATATCAGCTCCAATTCTATTCTCACACTAAGAAATTGACTGTAACATATATGCTTAATTAAGAATCCTCAATTAAAATTCTATATCATATGAAGGATGACTCGGTCTTGGCTTAGAAAATTGGGGTGTTACATATTAAGAGTTAAAAAAATCTAATATCATATAATTTGTATGTCTATATTTTTGTAACATTATACAGTATCATTCTTTATAGTTAACTATGAAATTAATATGAATATTATTAATTTGTATGTTTTCATGTGTGCACATATTTGTGTGTATATATATATATATATATGCACTTTTGTTGATCTGATTTGTGGTTATAATTAAGGCTTTAACAATTAGAACTGAAGGGAACCTTGGAGTGACTAGTAAAGGGTTGTCATGTGACCAGACGGTCACAAGTTCAAACCTTGGTAACATCCTCTAGCAGAAATGTAAGGTAAGCAATGTGCAATAGATCCATATGGTTGACTCCTTCTCCAGAAGTGCACCGGACTTGCTCTTTTTTTAAATAACTAGAATACCAATTAGTGAAGGGAAATATGGTTGCTGGAAAGAGGTATAACGACCAAATTTTTTTTTCATTAAAACTTTTTAATGATGTAATTTAATTCAGTTGATAACTTTAAATGACAGAACTTTTAATGACTGGTGACAACAGAATTTTTACCGATCGCTATTGACAAACAATATTAGATTTATAATTTCAGCGACTGAATTTTTCCTCATTAAGGACCTATCTTCATGTAGTGTATGTATTGAAATGATTTGAAATGACTTATGTCTATTTTGAAAGAATGTATGTGAATATGTATTCTTATGGAATAATTACGTAGCATAGAACGGACTTGTGGAAGGGGGGGGCTATCTCCAACGGTCCAAATACAAGTCTCAGAGCTATGTGCCAAACTAGGTTCATGTTATGGTAACCTTTACTGAAATGGGGGAGCCTGTAAGATATGGTTATAATTATGTTATGATGAATGACAATTCTTTCCAAAAAGAAGGTGCCAATAAGGTAAGGTTATTTCTCCAAAACGAGGTGCCCATAAGGAGAAGTATGGTCTACCTTTTTCAAGTAAATCACCTCTTCATTCAGTATGGAGAAGACACTAGAGTTCCATATAATAGCTCACATGGTCTAGATGTCATAGAGGTGTCATCCGCACAATGTTGAAGTATTATGGTATTTAATCATCATGGATTTCATGGCATATTGATATATTACTCTTCCTTGTGTATATACTTTTTTCTATATATGTGCCCTTGTCAGTAACACTGAATGTAGGTTTAGCGAGTTCATATGCATTGCATACTCTCATACTTAGTACATTCAAACATACTAACACATACTCTTTGCCTACATGATATAACCATGTAGGGATCGGAGACAATCTTCGTCCACCTCTTGATGGTTAGCTCAGATTATGAGAGCTTTGTGGTGATTCCTATCATCCAAGGACAAGCCACCATCTATCTACCTATTATGTTGCTTCTGGCTTTGTTTAATTTACTTTGAAGGTGAGTAGGATATGTCTTGGCCTCCATCCTATTCTATGACTTAAAGGCATTGTTGGATAACATGTATTGTACTGATTTGTGCTAATTCATGTTATTATTATGGAGATTATGATTATTGCTATATATTGAATGTGGATGATATGACGATTTGCTCATAATGAGATGTGAAATGTGGAAAATCCTAAGTTCCATTCTATCCCCAGAGCGTGAGTCATTCTTACTCGGCCCTTAGCTCTTATATGTTATGTGCTATATAGATCATGCTAATCCTTATCCCTATGACATTCCCATAGTATGATTCATACTTTCCTATCCCTTATAACTATGTATTTATTTCTTTATTAAATGCTTCCAAATTGATTATGTGTATGTGGACACTATGAGGCTTGCTTGGGGATTCTCGGGTTCCCATTTGCCATGTCACTCCTAGGCCTTAGACACGGGTCATGACATTAATAAACAAATAATAGTGTTGTTTGATCTTTTAGTAAGCATAATTTTGAAATTTATAAGTATTTATTTGTAAAGTATCAAATGAATAAAGAGAATTTTGCCTTGCACATACAATTTATAGAATAGCAATTTTACAAACCAATTTCTATGGTAAAGTATAACCAAAAAAAACCCAACTCTAACTCTTTATCAATCTAAAAAAGATTATTTTTCAAGACTGAAAATTATCTTTTAAAAAAATCATGTGAATATTCTTATCATTATTATAATTTAACAAAGCATAAATAAATTTTTATATTAAAAAATCTTCTTGATCTGCAAACACAAATCATTAGAATATACAAGAGAAAATTTAATGTATAGACAAGATTTTTTTTTCATTACATTATAATATTTAGATTAATTTAAATTTAGGTTTTTTTTTGAAATTTTTTGTGAAGGATAAAGATGAACTTAAAGATAGAGAATATATCAGAGATGAAGTACTTTTTTTCTTGATAATTATTTGTATGTGTTAAAATCTAAATAATGTTTATAATTATTCAAATAAATTTAGTAAAAATAGTTGATTCACCTATAGAGAAATTTGTCAATTTGTTTATGTAATGACCTGGTTGGTCATTTTTCGCTTTATCTGTGAAAATTATTATTTTACCCTTTCGTAAGTTGCTTTGGGTCTACTTTGAACTATTTGAATGGTTAGAACCAAAATACTGTGTTTTAAAAGTTGAAAATGTGTGTGTTGAAATTTTTGAAAGCCTAAGTTGTTGAAAATGCCATTATGAGTTTTGAAGGTTGGATCGGGGATCCGTCAATTCCATTAGCTCCGGAATGTCAAAATTAAACTGCAAGGAGTTGCAGAACTGAATCTGGAGTTAAATATGAGATTTTTAGGCCCAAAGTTGTGATTTTATTTGTTTCTGGTCAACATTTAGAGTTCAGAAGCTCAGATCAGAATTTCAACAGTTTTAATAGTTCAGATGATAAAACTAATGCTAAAAATGATCTAATCATAATTATTGGAGTTGCAAAGGGTAGTTTTGATATTTTTTAGTCTTAAACTAGTTTATTTCACTTGTATTGGTAAATGTGTTGTGGCAACCTCAAAATCGAATTTTAATAATTCCGTTGAGTCCGGATCATTGTTTTTGGTATGGATACATATAAAGTTTGTAAAATTTTGAGTTCGGATGAGTTTCGGGGGTCGGTTTTGAGATTTGACAATTACTAGTGTGGGGGTACCTGGTGCAACCCTATATTGTTTTTCGCCTTCACAGACAAACCTCCACCTTTGCAGAGGTATAGGGTATTTTCTTCTCTGCAATCACGAATAATTATCTGCCTGCGTAGAGTACATTTTGACTGGGTCAGTTTTGAAGATGTAAAACTCCTCATTTTCACTCCATTTTAAATATTTCAAGATTTTAGAGGTGATCTTTTAAGAGATTTTCAAAGAAATCTTTTGCGTAAGTGATTCTAACATTGTTTTGATTACTTTTCATGATTTTTGTCGTGATTCTGACTTGAATTTCATGATTTTGAATGTCCAAAACCAGGGATTTTTGGTCTATAATCTTGAAATTTTAAATGATGATTTCTCTATTGATCTAAACTTGATTTTAGTGGGATTTTTACTCACGAACTTCATATTTCATGAAGAATCCAATTTTGAAGTCAATTTTCAGATTTGAGACTCTTGAATTTCAGCCCTAATTTTGACCATTTTGTTTCTAAGCCAATAATATTCCAATATGGGTATCAAAACGAAAATATTAGTATGTACATCCATTTGTCATAGTGATTGAATGATCTGTGGATCATTTGGAGGCTTGAGTTGATTAAAAACATATCCGAGTGTGATTTCAATATCGAGGTAGGTTGGGCTAACCTTTAGGGACTGAATTTGAGTTATTGATCTTATCATGTCGTAATTGTGAGGTTTAGATGAATAATTATGCAATTGAGTTGTTATGTTGAAATGATGATGGAAAGCGATTTCGGTTAAGCGGTATTGTGGTATAATCTTGATCCAATTGATAAATTCAGTTGAATTATGGTGAATTGATGAGGACTTGAGATAGAATGTAACTAAATGAGTGTTGTGAGACCAATTAGGACTAGTAAGGTTCAGTATTATTGATATATTTGTATTGTTGGATTTAGATAGGTCCGTCTTCATTATTTTATTTGCATATTTGAGATGAGTCAGGTCCGATATCAAGGTCATACTTGCATATTTGGAACGGGTTGGATCGATAATATTGATATTCTTACATACTTGGGACGAGTTAGGTCTGATATGGTTGACATTGTCGATTATTGATATAATTATTATGATCTAAAATATGATGATGATTTGGGCATTAGCTGCGATACTTGATATTATTCCTTGGGTGGATATGATTTGTATGAGTTTCATGACTTAGTATCCCTGTTGTGGTGCTATTTACATGTCTACATGTATAATTGGGTTGCAACATTTATTTATATCTATTGTGTGTGGCTTATAATATCCCTTGACCTAGGGGTAGGAGGCAAGGGCATTATGATTCACATTGGAACCACCCTCTTGACCCAAAAAGTAGGCAAAGATGAGATTCATACTTCTCAAATCTTGACCATGGACAAGTAGCAAGGACTTGGCCTCATATTATTACTTGACCGCGGGAAGGTGGCAAGATTTGTCATATTGATATTACTTTCCCTTGGGCAGGTAGCAAGGCTGTAACACCCATGGTATTTGGCATGTTTAGTTGTGCATTATAATTCTTATTATGGTTATATAACATCATGGATTCTTTAGGAGATTTTAGCTCATGATTATGAGGGGGTGTTTTTGTGTGTGTGTGTGTGTGTATATATATATATATACACATACTTGTTTGATTTCTCTTACCTAGTCGGTTGAACCTATTGGGTACATTCAGGTGTACTCAACGCTACTTTGTTTCCTCCCTGCAAATCATGCACAGGGTTCAAGACAAGGTAGTTAATCATTCCATTCGAGTATTATTGATACTATCCAGATTTCAGTGGTGAGACTCAGACTTCAAGTACCCATGGATCTTTCGGTCCTTTTTTTATTTTTCTTTTCTCTCAGCTATATATCATATATTATAAGACATTATTGCATTTTCTTTTGAGATAGTTGTATTTACCCTTCAGTATTGTTTTAGATGTTCTTGTACTCATGACTACGGGTTTTGGGAGATTTATTATCTCTTGTGAGTTGTTTCTATTTTATTTATCTTTCTTTAGTTGTGATTCGTTTTAGATCATGGCAAGTTTGGAATTAGAGCACTAGGTTTGTTAGGCTTATCAGTCAAGAGCAGGGTGTCTAGTAGAGTCTCACGGATTCGTGTGTAGATGTCTACTCCCATCTTCGGGAGGCTACGGTATACTTTTTCGGAAAGATTTTTCATATCTTGTTTCTATTCGTGCATTCCTTTGTATTACCCATCTTGAAAGTTTCTAATCTACTCCTTCTACACAGATGTTGATTACTTAATCCCATCACTCAATAGGAGAGCCTAAGCCAGGTAATGTGACTCTCACTCAAGGTTGAGGCAAAGCTCGTGATAGGTCCAGGATAGAGGGTAGGTCTATCAAGGGGATCACTCGATCAGCTTCTGCAGAGCCTAATATAGTGCCAGAGGGGCCTACTAATCCTATTCCACCTCCTTCAGCTCTATCCACTACATTGTCAGTTCAGGAGCTACTTATAAGTTCATTAGCTAGATTGAAGGGACCTCCTCCAGCCCCAGCTATTGTTGAAATATTGATTTCTACCACACGAATTGGTCCTTTTAGTGATCTACTAGAGCCAACTATGATTCGTGTGGATTTTTCTTCATCTCCAGCAGGCCCTCCTGTGACTTATTACTCCACTTAAGGCATCCAGACCAAGTTTGGGTAGTCAACGTCAGAGCTTGGTTGTTGCTCCATCTATTGCACCTCCCTTGTTTATAGTGGCACCCTCTTCTACCGACCTAACCATGTCTACAGTGGAGTAGAAGAGTTTTGATAGGTTCTTACGTTTGGCTCCACCATTATTTGATGGCATTCCTAGTGATAGAGACTATGATTTTCAGTCAGAGTGTCAGGATCGATTATGTAACCTGGCTATTCTTAAGTCTCATCGGGTTTCCTATGGTTCATATCAGTTCACTGACCTTGCCAAAGAGTAGTGGAGGTTAATGGTAGCCCATCGACTGGTTGGATCTCCAGCCATGACCTGGGGATAGTTCACCGAGTTATATTTGAAGAGATTCATGCCCTACAGCCTCTAAGACAACTGCCGGGATGAGTTTGATAGGCTATAACAAGGATCTATATATGTTTATGACTTTGAGGCTAGATTTAATGCCTATCAAAATATGCCTTCTCTAGCTTTCCTACTGAGCTCGAAAGGATTCAATATTTTGCCAAGGGCTTGGCAGGGTACCTTCAGGAGGCTACAACTTTCTTGGTGTTAACTGGAGGTACTTTCTAGAGGGTTGTGGATCATGCTTGTGTGATAGAGCATATAAGGAAGGATAGATAGGGTGGTGAGAAGAGGTTCCATCGACATGGATAGTTTAGTGGACACTGTCCATGGGACCAAGAGATTCATAGGTAGAGCCATCAAGGTTGAGCAGTTCAGGTAGCTCTTCCAGCATCTAATAGTGCTAATAGATCCAAATCTACTCAGTTTGGTAGGGCACCTAGGCATGGTGGTTCTTTAGCACAGTCATCTCAGTGGTGATACCTAAGGCCTTATTATGTTTGTGATGAGGTTGAGAAAATTGCTAGCATTTTCCACATCGAGTGTTTCCTAGTCAGGCTTCAGCACCTTAGGCAGTTGCCAAAGACACCTCTTAGGGTGTGGGGGTGGTGCTAGAGAAGGTCGTGGTACAGGGAGAGGTGGTGCGTATTGTGACACCCCGCAACTCCATGCTCTTATCTACTCATGTTTCAGGCGTTATTTGTGTGAGGGCAAAGGGGGAGTGTATTAGCGTAGAGGGAGATTCTAGTACTTAGACGAGTTCAAGACTTCCCCTTGAGTTGAGTTTTGGCTTTTGGTTTATAGAAGGGTCAACTTTGAACAAGCACAAATTTTTCCATACTTTGAACTAGATGGACCACGATATGTCAAATGAAAGCCCATTGAGTTAGCTTTCCAAAGCACTTGGTTTCATCTCATTCTGAGGTCAGATGAAGGAGTTATGACCATTTTCATGAGACCCTCTCGTGTAGTGATGTCACACGGGCACTTAGACGAATAGTGAGGCTTTGGATGGGGTGAGTGGGCTTCCTTGAGCTGCAAAAGACAATTTTTAGTCTAAGGTATGAGGCACGGCCAGTGTCTCGGGCCATGTGGCTTGCCACTGACCGTGCAGTTGGTCATGGAGTGTGTGCAAGTGAGGAATAGTGGGCGTGGGAGGAGTTTTGACCAAGTGTGGTGCCACGGACACATTTGACGGGCCGCGGCAGGTCAGAGGGCTCATGTACTTGGGTTATGGGGAGGCTTAGAAACATTTTTCATGTGGTTCAACAGACCACTACACGGACCGTGTAGCACCACAAGGCCCGTGAAAGTGGCCCATCAAAGTGACAATGATTGTAATTTTTCCAAGTGTTCCCAACTTCCAATTTTTGACCAAGTCTCATCTCACGGGTACTCCACATGAAGTGTGGAGTGCCACATGACCCATGAGGTCTTCAGTGGGGCATCACTTTTCCAATTTTTCCATCCATTCATTAATAACATTTTTGTGAATTTAATCTACTCTAATGACCTTTTTAGACTTTCAATGCTATCTTAACCTCCCCAAAAGACCTAAACCCTATTCCAGAGGACCAAAGTCACCACTCTAAACTCAAACATACTCTCGAATTATCTAAAGAACCTCCACCAAAACTTGAATACAAATTCAAGGAAACTCAAGAGCAAGTTTTGGATTCGAAGACCTACCGTAAAACTTCAAGTCTTTCACGACTCAATTTCAAGAAACTCAAAGTCTAAGGTATGTGGGTTCATTCATGGGTACCTTTCATCCATGAAGCCCAACCTTCCATTTCTATGAAAATTACATGTTTTCAAGTTGTGTTGCTTATAGGTACTATTAATTAGAGATTATGATCATATACTATATTGGAATTTCATGAAAGATTGGTTGAAAACACATGATTACTCATTCTAAGTCTATACCATAAGATGATTTACCTATTATGATTATGCATGTTTTAAGCTATAGAACTATGATTTCTCTAGATATTTGATGGGGGTTTTCAATGTATTTCACATGAGGGTTTTACCAAGTATTGATGGGTTGGTTTACATTAGAATTTTTCGCATGATTTCACTCTTTAATTGCATGATTTTTCACTAGCATTACACATCCACCAAGTGTTTGATAAAATATTTAGTTTAGTGTTCTTGAGCTATTGATGATTAATTGCATGACCTATGACTTGAATGACTTTATGATGATGAAAGGAAGGTATATATGTGTTGATTTCATGAAAAGTATTTATAGTGTTGCAAGTTAACCACACCTAGTTGAAGGGGTGCTAGACCTCAATCATCATGGATGGCGGGGTGTGACCACCATCAACCAATTGAGGGGTTGATACCTCAATCACCATGGATGGAGGGTTGTAATCCACTATCAACCAATTGAGGGGTTGATACCTAAATCGCCATGGATGGCGGGGTGTAATCCACCATCAACCAATTAAGGGGTTGATACCTCAATCAACATGGATGGTAGGGTGTGACAATCCATCAACCAATTGAGGGGTTGATATCTCAATCAACATGGATGGTAGGGTATGACAATCCATCATAATCTTGATCTCTTACTACACATGTAATATGTTCAATATGAGCATGTTTTACTTCAAGCGTTACTCATGCATGCCATAATGTTATATGCTCATCTATTGCCTAATTATGAATTTTGATTATGTTGCCTATCTATTGTTGCATTGTATCCAACATACTTAGTATGTTCAAATGTACTAACGCATACTCTATGCCTACATGATGTTATCATGTAGAACCGGAGCTCCTCACGATCATCCTCATCCTCCACATGGTTAGTATTATCTTCTCAAAGCAAATTTAGTGAGTCCTCAACTCCGGGGACGATATCTCTTGTTCTTATATTACGTGTAGACTTTCACTATCTATGTGTATGCTTTCGAATATGAGGGTGATCCCAGAAAGTTGTCTTGGCCCCCGCTCAATTCTAAGTGTAGAGGTGTTGTTGGACAAGTTATATAATGATGGTATGAGCTTTGACTCTTGTTGCCTCTTTTAATGTTTTATGATATGAAAGATGTCCCTTAGACCTATTTTTCCTTTTTACTATCTCTGATTATTGTTTTATTGCTTCTGGATCAAGGATGCGTAATGATATATTAAGAGTATTGATTGGAGTCCCTTTGGGTTCCCCATTTATCGTGTCATGTCTAGGCTCTAGGCTTGGGTCATGACACCTGTGGAGGCCCAGAGGCTAGTTGCGGTCATAAAGTTTTCTATGGTGTTCCTAACAGGGCCAAGGCAGAGGCTTCTGATGTAGTTATCATAGGTATGGTTTTAGTATGCCACTATTCATCTTCTGTTTTATTTGATTCAAGATCTACTTATTCATATGTGTCTACATATTTTGATTCTAATATTCATATTATGTGTGAGTTGCTTACTGATCTTATTTGTGTTTTTACCCCGGTAGGTGAATCTTTAGGATTGAATCATGTTTATCGGGGTTGTGTTGTGACTTTTATGGGGAGAGATACTATTGTTGATCTGATATTGTTGGACATGGTAGATTTGATGTGATATTGGGTATGGACTGGTTGTCACCATATCATTCTATTTTTGACTATCATGCAAAGACCATGACCTTATCTTGCCTAAATCACCTCGGTTGATATGGACTGGAGCACCTAGTTCCTATCCTAAGGTGTTATTTCTAATATGCATGCTTGTCAATTGGAGACTACTAGGGTCGCTAGAGAGTTTATGGATATATTTCTGACTAATTTTCCTGGTGTTCCTCCAGATCATGATATCGATTTTGCTATTGATGTAGAGCCGGACACTAAGCCCATATCTATTACTCCTTATCAGATAGCTTCAGCTGAATTGAATGAGTTGATGGAATAGTTGGAAGTTTTGTTGAAGAAAAGCTTCATCTGTCCGAATGTATGTCCTTGGGGTGCTACTGTATTATTCGTGAAGAAGGATGGCACTTTGTGTATATGTATTGACTATTGCCAGCTTAACAAAGTGACCATCAAGAATAAATATCCCCTGCCTCTTATTCTTGACCCGCTCTGATACCACTTCTGTTGTATGACCTTGTTACTACCTCGAGATAACCTTTCCTTCCTCCAAATACTTATCTACAACATAATAGATGGTTCAAATAGCATTAATAGTCAATAGATACACCTTGGCAGCCCAATCACATAAGAAAACAATACACGGGCAGCAAGCAGGTGTTTATAAACCCGAACATATTCGTCCAACCTCTACACCTCTAGTCGTATTTTCCAACACACATTCATATTTACACATCATGACTAGCCTATTTTAATGCCATAACAGTCCTACAACTGCCCACAAAGGACAACATATAACAATTCTACACAACCTAAAAATGGATAGTATAACATTACCTCTCTTCGCAACCTTTCGATGTCGACAACTCCAAACTTACTCCAAATCTAACCAACTGTTCCAGCCACAATTACACATATTAAAAGATCTAAAACAGTCTTATAATAGCACTTAAGAAGTCATGAAGGATGTGGGCTAATAGTGTTATATACAACAGCCCGCAAGTTCCAATCAGTATGACGCTTAGGATAACACAATAAAATGCGCTTGCTAATGAAACCAAAATCAGGGCAGCAACCTTAGGGTGATGTTTATAACTCAAGTCATGTTAAGAAAATCAAATTCTCTTCATAATACAACTCACAAACCATAGAGATGTCACTAAAACAAAAGGAAAATGTGTAGCAACTTTCAAAACAGAATCTATCCAGATTTTCCAACACAAACATACTAGCATATACTTCTAGTTTTCCATGAGAAACCATACTAAATACACGTGTAAAATTGCTTACCACTTACTTCAAGGTGTAGGTCTTCTCGAAGAACCCTGGGAGAGTTGTTTAGCTGCTTTATAGGGTGAAGAAAAGTTGAGAGAACTTTGAAGACAAATTGTTTTTTTTTTTTGACTTCAAGTGAACAATGACTTTGTGGGAGCTGCTTTGACCCATTTTAAGGTGTGATTTTGGCCGACCTAATGAGGCATTCTCAGCCTTATTTCACCAAGTAGGTGATGCAGCTCCTTTCTCCTTTCATTTGGGCCTTTTGGGGCTCCAAATTGGTTGGACTTAGGCTGTCTATTTTCAGCTTTCTTCTTTACTTGGGTTGGTCCTAAAGTATTCAAGAACTTGTGATGTATTTGGGCCCTTTTAACATCCTCCTTAGGCTAGTCATATAGTCCATTTATGATGCTAAAATATGGGCCAAAGTTACACCCTTAACATGGTCTTTATTCATAATCAAACTTGGACAAATTTGACATTGATCCTCGTGTCCGTTTAACTAACAAATTTAAGCTAACCAAGTAGGTGACTAACCGACTTACTTCCTATATACTACAAGAACCTCAATTCTCTCACTTCATTTTAAGGCCATAATCTCCTCAATTCGACACAAAACATGTATACACTCGGCCCTCTTAAGCAGTAGATGCATCTATAGCCCATTAAAACGAGATTCAAGCACTTTTAAAATTTAGCAGTAATTTGACCAAACCATGTCATGTTTCATTTTTATAGTACTAGTATTGTAAGATATGGTGTGTTACATCCTCCCCCTAGGAACATTTTTCCTTGAATGTTAGCACAACTGGATAGCTTAACCAAGTTTAGACCTTTACTTACACAAATATTTGACAACACATTAAGTATTCAATCACATGCACATATAAATGTCCCAATTCTGCATGTTGGACTTCCTCTTTAGCTTCAAATAAGTGAGGATATTTTATTTTTATTGCATCCTCGGCCTCTCATGTTATTTCTTCTGCTTGTTGGTTCCTCCACAGTACTTTCGCTAAAGTTATTTCTGTATTCCTTAGCTTCTTAACTTGATGATCTAGAATAGCAACCGGTACCTCTTCATAGGCGAGATCTTCTGTAACCTGTACTCCTCTATAGGAGTGATACAGGATGGGTCACTATGCATTTTCAAAGCATTGAGACATGAAAAACTGGATGAACCATTGAAAGCTCTTGGGGTAGCTCTAGTTCATATGCAACCTGCCCGAACTTCTTAATAATCTTATGTGGCCCTATGTAGCGTGGACTCAGTTTTCCCTTATTACCAACTCTCATAGCCTCTTTCATTGGAGACACCTTTAAAAATATCCAATCACCGACTAAAAATTCTAGTCCTCTTCTCCTGACATTCGCATATGATTTGTACTGACTTTGGGCTGTTTCTAGTCGCTGTTGTATCACCTTAACTTTTTCCATGGCTTGTTATACTAGATCTAGCCCAAGTAAGGTGGATTCACCCACTTCAGACCATCCAATTGGTGATCTAAATTTCCTTCTATACAAAGCTTCATAAGATGCCATCTTGATACTCGCGTGGTAGCTATTGTTATAGGCAAACTCAATTAGTGACAAATGGTCTACCCAACTACCTTTAAAGTCCAAGTGTCTGAATAGTGTGTTCTGCTTGACCGTCTATTTGAGGGTGGAATACTATACTCAAATTCACTTGTGTCCCTAAACTCCTTTGGAAGGACTTCCAAAACTTTGCAGTGAACTGAAATCCTCGATCAGATATAATGGAGATTGGGACTCCATGTAGCCTGACTATCTCTCTGAGGTATAGTTTAGCATACTCTTCAACTATATAATCACTCCTGACTGGCAAGAAGTGTGCTAACTTTGTGAGTCTGTCAACTATTACCCATATGAAGTCAAACTTCTGAGATGAGCGAGGCAAA
>JAABOM020057868.1:0-14598 GCA_011800125.2 Solanum clarkiae
CAACTTTACATAGCTTTAACATAGTGTGCAGTGAATTTCATAATATGCAAGACCCATTTGTAAATCAACTTTAAATCGTGCAATTTGAATAAAAGAAGGCTTGGGTACCATGTGTGAAAGGAACCCATGAAAGAAACCCATATACTTTAACTTGGGATGAGGGTTTAGGACTTGAGTTTGGGGAGTGAAAATATGACTAAGTGTTTGAGTGAGTTTTCGAAAATGTTTAGGATGCTATGAGAGTGAAATAAGGCTAAGTAAGGGTAAAAACACATTTGGGAACACTTAGCCCCAAGACCCAAAAGACTTGGACTGAGATAGAAATCATTGGCAACAAAATACACAGGTCCACGTCTGGTCTACGATGCAGACCTATTGCGGAGGTCAAATTAACACATGTCTCTGACATATGCATGTCGTGGTTCTGTCGCGGATCGTTTCTAGAAATTGAATTTTTTAAATTTGAAATTATGATTTGATTGCTCTAAAATCGGGGTTAGAACCTTTTCCCGCTAATTTTGACCCCCTGAACAAGAATATGAAGTTGGATTTTTGAAATAGCAAACAAATTTTGAGATATATAGATTTTAAAATTTCAGGCATTCCATGGCACGTTTTTGGGAACTTTTGGGGTCGTTTCAGCATGGTCAAGATCTTTCTTAGCTTTCACCTCCTCAACCGATGAAGATTAAGAACCATCAACAACAACACCTCCATTATCAACTTCTTCCAACATAACCACCGATCTAGCCAACTGATGGACCTCCTTAACCACCTCTATGCCACCATCAACATCAGCTAGGCTACCCATAGACACCTTCTCAAAGCATCTACCACCATATTAGACTTACCTGGATGATAATGCACACTCATAAAATAGTACTTAAGCAGTTCTTTCCACCTTCTTTGCCTTATGTTGAGATCTTTTTGGGTGAAGACATATTGGAGGCTCTTATGATTGGTGAACATATCAACATAATGATGCCTTATCTTTAATTCAAATACCACTGTGGCTAGTTCAAGGTCATGGGTAGGGTAGTTCTTTTCATGCACTTTGAGTTGTCTAGAAGCATAGGCTATCACCTTACCATTTTGCATTAGAACACAACCCAAACTACTCTAGAAGCATTACAATACACAACAAACCCCTATAGCCCATCCGGTAGTGACAATATAGGAGCGGACACAAGCTTATCTTTCAATGTTCGGAAGATCCTTTCACACTCATTGTTCCACACAAACTTAGCCTTCTTTTGAGTCAATTTTGTCATAGGAGAAGTAGTAGAAGAGAAACCATTCATAAATCTCCACTAGTTACCCGCTAAGCCCAAGAAGCTCCTAATATCTGACGAGGTCAATGGTCTAGACAATTTCTAATCACATTCGTCTTCTTAGGATCCACCTTAATATGATCCCCAAACACCACATGACCTAGAAAGGCAACATCGTTCAACCAAAAGTCACAATTCTCATATTTAGCATACAATTTCTCTTCCCTCAATCTTTGCAACACTACCCTCAAATGACCCATATGCTCCTTCTCACTACGTGAATAGATCAAAATATCACCAATGAAAACCATAACAAACGAATAAAGGTAGGGTTTAAAGACTCCATTCATAAGATCCATGAAGATAAGTGGTGCATTGGTCAACCCAAATAACATCATAACAAAGTCATAATGCCCATAAGGCAGTCTTAGGAATTTCACACTCCCTAACCTTTACTTGATGATACCCGAACCAAAGATCAATCTTAGAAAAGTGGCTAGCCCCTTGCAATTGGTCAAACAAAGCATCAATCCTTGCAAGAGGATGCCTATTCTTTATGGTGACCCTATTAAGTTGTCGGTAGTCAATAAACATTCTAAAAGTCCCATCCTTCTTCTTCACAAATAACACCGGTGCACCCCAAGGTGATTGGCTAGGCCTAATGAAACCCTTCTCCAACAAATCCCTCAATTTATTCTTCAACTACTTTAACTCCGCTAGGGCCATACGGTAAGGGGGAATAAAAATGGGTTGAGTATTGGGGAGGAGGTCTATACCAAAATCTATTTCCTTCTCAAGAGGAACACTAGGAAGATCATTTGAAATGACATCAAGAAACTCATTTACAACCAGAACCGACTCTATGGGAAGGACTTTGGACTCCACATCCCTAACCCTCACAAAATGATAAAGACACCCCTTAGAGATCAACTTACGAGATTTTAATGCAAGAGATGAACGTACCCTTGACCACCACATCATGACTCTCTTACTGAAGTATAGATTCATTTGAAAATTGGAATTTTGACTCTACAGGTTCTACAATCAATAGAGGCATAGTATGCTTGCAACCAATCCATCCCAGGAATGTCATCATAATCAACCATATCCAAATCAATAAGATCACAAGGGAATATTTTATGCAAGATGCAAATAGGACAATGTCTATAGACCATTTTAGAAATAATTGATGCACCATTAGGAGTAGACATCTCAATTGACTCACACAACAATTCAGCCTCAATATGGATCTTTTTGGCAACAAAGGGGGTAACAAAAGAAAGAGTGGCACTCGGATCAATTGATGCATACACATCAAAATCAAAGACTTTTTAACATACAGGTAACAACATTGGGCACCTCATCAATTCCTTGTCTCCTATGCAAAGCATAAAATAGATTATGCCTTGGGGCACCATCTTGTCGGCCACCTCTACACAAAGGAACCACATTGACACCCTCGCCTTGAGGATGAACATCCTTATCATTGTTGCAATCACGAGGAAATCAACCTTTTTGTGACCTACTTCCCCACAACCATAGCATGAATTAGTGTCCCTGAAGCATGGGCCCTTATAACCCTTACCACATCTTTGACATGCATCATTAGGAACTACAACACCAATACCTTGGGTCCTTGGGAAGTTATTTGAAAATCCCCTATCATAAGCATGAGAAGGTCATTGACCTTGGTGTAATCAGCCACCCCTTCGACTTTGGAAATTTCCCTCAAAATGGGCCCTCTTGGCCTCATGACTCCTCATCTTCCTCAACTTTTCCTCCTTCATTTATTCGGCATAGGTCATAAAATGAGATAAGTTGATGTCACTAATCAAGATAGTGGATCGGCACTCCTCACTCATCAAGTCGGAAACACACATCACAAATTTGTTCATCCTAGACCTTGAGTCGGCCACCAAGTGTAAAGCATACTTTGAGAATTTGTTGAACTTGAGGGCATACTCCCTCACACTCATATACCCTTGTCTCAAATTCATAAATTCCACCAATTTGGCTTCCCTAAGCTCAAGAGGGAAAAACTGATTAACAAAAGCCACCTTGAACTCCTCCCAAAGTACCACATTGTCTACCCCCTTCTCCTTTTTCTATTGATTATACCATATTTATGCTATCCCTTTGAGTTGGTAGGCCGCCAACACCGCCTTATCCTCCTACCTCACACCTATTTTAGCTAAGATCTTGTAGACCTTATCAATGAATCCTTAAGGATTCTCACTCACCTTTGACCCATAGAATTTTAGGGCATTCATCCTTATGAAATCTCTCACTAGAGATTCTGGTGTAGGAGCATGAGGGGCTTGGGCCCTTTGGTTGGCTTGGTTAGCCACAACTTGTGCAAGAAAAGAGAGAGCATCCTGAAGCTCTCCATTAGTTGGTTGCTCCTCGAGTGTGCAGGCTATTCTACCTCTCATTTTAGACATGATCTAGAGCAAAGGACAATCGTGAAGGGGAAAACCTTACCTCAACTCCTATAGTACGACATAGAGTGAGAAGAAGGAAAACATTCCCTAAAAGCCTCATAGTCGCTTGTTCATAGCTGTGGTGAACAACAAAATCATGAACAAGACTAATTGACGCGGTGTGTTGGATGTCGAGGACTTAACAACCTAGTGCTCTAATACCAAGTTTGTCATGACCCAATCCTAGAGCCTAGATGTGATACGGTGCATGGGAAACCCGAAGGTACCCCAAGCAATCCTCTTAACATATCATTATACATCCTCGGTCGCGGAAGCAATAAAATACAATAAGAGATAGTAAATAGGGACAACAGGGCTAAGGGACAACTTCCATATTATAAACATCAAGAGTCAAGAGAGAGTCAAAGCTCATAGCATAATACAAAATATGTCCCACAATACTTCTAAAACATAGATACTTAACGGGGGCCAAGACGAGTTACCGGGATCACCCTTATAGTCAACATTTAAATAAAAGAAGATAATCTTGAAATACAGTATGAGATCTGATGTACTGTCATAATAAAGCACATTTGGTTCTTAAAACAAGAGATCTTATGAGGTCTCAGAGCGATTTTTAGTGTTTTAATGTGTTTTTTTGCTAATCTTGTAGAAAAGTTAGGTTGACATGATTTTGAAGAAAAGTTACAGATTTTACTAAAGCATAGGCCATATGAGCCCACCTACGAGTTGTAACTCACACTACGAGTCGTAGGTTGTGTCATTGTAGGAATTAGAGACTAAAAATCAGATATCTGCCAAATGAAGGTCAGTCTTATGAGTCCAGCCTACGAGTCGTAAGACACTCTGTGACTCATACAGGTGGACTCGTAGCAAGAATAAGAGATCTAAAATATTGGACTAAAAATTGAATACCAAGACTACGAGATCAACATACGAGTCATAGCCCAAGAAATGACTCATACCTATAGGTCATACCAGTTCAGTCCAAGATGCCAAGATTTTGATACGAGACCCCGACTACAACTCATAGATTCTCCTATGAGCCGTAACTGTGAAACTTATCAGCTGCCAGCTATCTTTTCTGTGCAAATTATAGGGTTATTTTTAAACACTATATATAGTTTAAGTTAGGTTATTTTGAGGGGGCGACCAGAGACACTACTCCAAGATATTTTTGAACCTTTTCTTAGGTTTTAGAGTAGTTTATTTGTTCTTTCTTGAAAAACTCATTTTGGAAAATTGTAAATCTTGTTTCGTATGCATTGTTGATCAATCAAGATTGTGCGTTTGCAACTTATGGTGTATATTTCCTTTATTATTATTATTCGTGAAACTCTCAACTATGTCTCTTATTTGCATTTTTGTGTGTTTTGCTTTATCCATGAGTAGCTAAGGACCCACAACTTGGGGTTGTGGTAACCATGGGTAGTTGACTTGAAATGACCTAGATTTTGTGCATATTTATGACTAGGGTTTTGCACGTATTTTTTATTTCTCTTCATGATTAATATTGTTTAGTGGTGGCCAATACCTAACCCTGCCTACTATCACGATCCCAACTAAGGTAGTGACGAATCGAAAAAGGGAAGTAGATGATAGGATTTGATTGATGTGTTCCCGTCTAATCAATCAAATTTTACCAAGGGAAGGTTGATTTGGCAATAGATAATGGTTAGTTCGCACGCTATGGTAACAGACCAAGCGTCATGGTGAAATTTGACCTTCACATTCAGAAGAGAGCTGGAAGAACCTAAGTTACTGTCTTGCATATGATTCACTAATCGTAGTTATATTAACTAGAGTAATTGAGTCAACGAACCATGGGGAACACAATTCCCAAGATATTCCCAAAATTGAGCATTTTTCTGTATTCTAGTTAGTGTTTATTTTATGTTATTTTTGAATCACAAAAAAAACCCTTTTTAGAGATTTTAGTTATAGATACCAGAAATGTTTAGTAGTGAAATCATGTAGTCAAGCCTTGTATTCCCTATGGATTTGATCCTAACATCATTTACGTTAATTACTGATAGCGATTGCTTTCTTATTGGAGCATGACCATCATCATAAAATTATGGTGCCATTGTCGAGGAATACGGCCAGGTTCTTCACTTGATTTCACTATTAGTTAGTTCAAGCATTAATTTCTAGACTTTATTGTGTTGTACGTTTTTTGTTTTTGTTTTGTTTTATCTCTTTCCCAGGCACAAAAAAAATAAAAAGAGAAGATGTATGAAGTGTCCCTGATCACACCGTTAGCCCTCATGTATGCCCATGTACGAGGAGCTATATTACGAGGAGGACACTTCGTTTTCAGCTGACTGGATGTGGGATTTTCAGCCCAACGTCTAATGGTCCATTCAAGACCATTAGCGCCAAGGTCCGGGAAACCAAAATTGGACCTATGGAAGAGAATGTGCTTACGGAGATAGCCAGGGTGGTTATTATGAGAAAAACATGGATACAAACATTGAGTGGAGTAATAGAGATGGATTAAAAAATTATCCTTATGTGCCACCACACCATCACGATGCAGGCACAACCAACCCTAGAGTTGAGGAGATGTTTAATTGCCTATTGAAGAAGGCTGAGACACGGATGAGACTCTACGTTAAATGAGATAAAAAATAGCAAACATTAATCCAAAAATAGAGTATCACTCTATGGCCATTAAACAACTTCAGCAACAGTTTGCTCAAGTATCGCCTTTAATTAAGCAGCATCAGAGTGGTACACTGCCTAGTGATGCTGTGCAAAGTTCTGAGGATGAAGGGCAATGTATGGAGGTTACTAGTAGGTGTGGTAAGAGTATTATTAATCCTCCTGTGTTAGTTGTTATAGAAGATATTCATGAGGAAATAATTTAGATAAGGATATTGTTGAATGAGACGAGTTAAGGATATGGTAAATAAATCGGTTGAAGAGCAAAAGTAGACAAGCCTGTCCCAAGGCTGCCTCCTCATTTCTCTCAATGACTCAAGAAGAGGGAGGAGGAAAGCAAGGTCAAGCACTCTCTCTCCATGTGAAAATAACAATCTATCAACACTCTTCTCATCGAGTCAGTGGAGAAAATGCCCACCATGCCATGAATAATTAGAGATGTTGAACTCGCAAGGGTACTATGTGATCTAGATGCTAGAATAAATCTGAAGCCCCTTATGGTCTACAAGAAGCTTCGATTGGGAGCCTCTAGTCCAAATAACATGCAAAATCTAGTACTCATTCCCCTCATTCTTATACCACCACCCTTTGAGCTTAATAGAAAGTTAGAAAAGAAATTAGGAGTCCAATTTATAAGCTCTTGGTGGAAGAAAAAGCAAAATTGTGTAGGAACAATATTCGAGAAATTGGTGAAGTTTGAGTAACCAAGTAGATAAAGTCGTGCCAAGACAATAAATCAAGTGTTACGCGGGAGGAAACCCAAGGTATGTTTTATTTTGCCTCTATATTCTCTATTATTTCTTGATTTGGTGCATTGAGGACAATGCACAACTATTGTTTCGGTGGGGTGTTGGTAGTTATGGATCTTGGTGAAGTCTGAGTGACTCAGGGTCCATAACTACCTCAAATTTTGATCCTGAGGTTTCTTCCTGTGTTCGTTTTCCTCGTGGATATGTACTTTCTTTTAAACTGGCATGTTTAGGTAGTGTAGACAACTTGAAGATATATAGTAGTTACTATCTCTTGGGATATCTAATCTTGAAATGCTTTTTGGATGTTTTGAATATTCGGTACCCTCAAAAATTTTGAGATTGTTGGTTATTAGTGCAATCATACATTTTTGAGTATCTCACAATGTTTCTTCTGATATTGTGAAGGTAAGTTAAGACAGAAAGTATAACCTGTGAGTCTATACTTGATTGTGGATGCAAATGTCATGTGTGTGGGATTATTTTGATGCATTCATGTATCATTGTATGGACTCAGAACTTTTCCTAGTATTCTAAGATTGGTTTGGTGAATTGGTTGATTTGGAAGTGATCTTAAGCATTTGTTCTAATAGTAAGCCCACTTTTGCCTAAATGACTTACCAAATGAACTAGTGAATCCCTTGTTCCAAATGTTTGAGCCTTTCATGTACTCATATTTTTTCTTGACACCTTGCTAACCTCACCTCATTTGATGAAATACCCTGATATTTGCCCTGATCTATCCTTGAGCATGTGAACCTTGATTGAGGATAAAAGCCTAAGTTGAGGGTGGCTACATTAGTGGCCCTGGTTGATGCATACATATTGTGTACTTCACTTTAGGCTAAAAACCTAAGTTGAGAGTAGCCCTTATTGTGGTAATGTAACAAAAATGAGATAGCTAGTTGAGGTGAAAAGAAAGAAAATGAATAATCATGATCCGGGTGAAGAAAAAGAAAGAAAAATAGTGCCTTAAGTTGAAAAGATTAGCAAAAAAAATGAGTTCAAAATGAAGGCACAACTGAAGAGTGAAAGAATAAGCCCAGAAAAAGCTTAAAAGGGGGAAATAATGGAGGAGTTGGTGAAAGGGTTGGAGTATGAAAGAAAACAAATGTTGGTGAAGACGGTTCAAGGATAGCTTTTAGTCATTATTTTCCCGAAATATCATACCAAAGCCCCTGAGCGCATGTTATAGGCCAATAAGTCCTAAAGTTGTCCCAATCCACTTTTGAACCAAATCAAAAAATGAGTATAGGGGAAAGCTTATGGTGTTAGTCATTGTTCATGAATTTCAATTATGAGAGTGAGAATGCTTCCTCAATCCCTGATTCCTGAATGTGCTTGAGTGAGTATAAGGGATTTCTTTCTAGTGAGGGAATTTCCACTACTTGATTAGCATATAACTATTCCAGTGATTGTGGAAGGTTGATGCTTCTTAGCTTATCATGGTTGGATTGCTAGGTATCCCATTATGTTCCTGTTTGCTAAATAATTTTACAATCCAATTTTGAAAATGGTACTTGGGTACCTGAATCAGAGAAGTTGATATGTATGCCATTAGCCTAGTTGCTATGTATTTCTCTTTGTCTGTATAGATTGAGTCGCCGCTTGAAGACAAGAAACAATTCTAAGTTGAGGGTGTTGATGTACTATTATAATACAGCACATTTGGTGCCTAAAACAGGGGATTTTGTGAGTTCTCAAAGTGACTTTTTAGTGTTTTGATGTGTTTTTGTGTTAATCTTGCAAAAAAGTTAGGTTGGCATGATTTTGAAGAAAAGTTGCAGATTTTGCTGAAGCATAGGCCATACAAGACCACTTATAAGTCGTAGCTCACACTACGAGTCGTACATTCTATCGTTGCAGGAAACAGAGGCCAAAATTAGAAATCTGCCAAGTGAAGGTCACTCCTATGAGTTCATCCTACTAGTTGTAACACACTCTACAACTCATATAGGTGGACTTGTAGCAAGAATCAGAGAGCCAAAATACTGGACCAAAAACTGAAGACCAAGATTACGAGATCAATATATGAGTCATAGTCCAAGCAACGACTCATACCTATGGGTTGTACTAGTTCTGTCCAAGATGCCATAATTCTGATACGAGACCTCGACTATGACTCGTAGGTTCTCTTATGAGTCATAACTGCAAAACTTATCAACTGCCAGTTGTCTTTTTTGTGTAAATTTTAGGGTTATTTTGTACAAACTATATATAGTTTAAGTTAAGTTATTTTGAGGGGGCGACCATAGACACTACTCCAAGATATTTTTGAAGCTTTTGTTAGGTTTTAGAGTAGTTTATTTGTTCTTTCTTGAAAAACTCATTTTGGAAATTGCAAATCTTGTTTTGTACGCATTGTTGATTAATCAAGCTTGTGGGTTTGCAACTTGTGGTGCCTATTTCCTTCATTGTTATTGATGAAACTCTCAACTATGTCACTTATTTGCTTTTTTGTATGTTTTTCTTTAGTCATGAGTAGCTAAGCACCCATAACCCCGAACCATGGGTAGTTGACTTGAAATGACCTAGGTTTTGTGCATATTTATGATTAGGGTGTTGCATGTATTGTTTATTTCCCTTCATGATTAATGTTGTTTGGTGGTGACCAACACCAAACCCTGGTTACTATCACGATCCCGACCAATGTAGTGATGAATAGGAAAAGAAAAGTAGATAACAGGATTTGGTTGATGTGTTCCCGTCTAATCGACTAAACCTAACTAAGGGGAGGTTGACTAGTAATAGTTAGTTGGCACACCATAGTAGCCGACCAAGTGCCATGGTGAAATTCAACCTTCACTTTCACAAGAGGGTTGGAAGAACCTAAGTTACCGTCCTGCATGCGATTCACTAATCGTAATTATATTCTTTAAGGTAATTGAGTCAACGAACCATGGGGAACACAATTCTCAAGTTGTTCCCAAAATTGAGCATTTTTTCGTATTCTAGTTAGCATTTATTTTAGGTTGTTTTTGAATCACAAACCCCTCCCCCACCCTTCTTAGAGATTTTAGTTATAGATACTAGAAATGATTAGTAGTGAAATCCTGTAGTCAAGCCCTGTATTCCCTGTGGATTCGATCCTAACCTCGGTTAGGTTAATTACTGATAGGTACCACATTCTCATTAGATTGTGACCATCATCAAGATCATAAATAGGGTCCCCAAAATGGAGGACTCACAAAAGAGCTTGAGAGAAGTTGTACTAGCCACGTGGAGGAGGAGGATCAAGTGGGGCTCCGGTTCCTACATGGTGACATCATGTAGGAATAGAGTATGTGTTATTATGTTTGAATGTATTAAGTATGTAGGATGTAATGCAACAGAAGATAAGTAACATAATCGAAATGCATAAGCATAGGTAGTGAGTAGCATATAACAATATGGCACGCATGTGAGATGCTATGCAGTAAATCATGCTTATGTAGAACATAATACATGTGCAAGAAGAGACCACTATCATATTGGTGGATAGTCGTACCCTACAACAATTGGTTATTGAGGTGCCAACCCCATCAATTGGTTGATGGATCGTCGCACCCTACGACCATTGGTTATTTAGGTACTAACCCCATCAATTGGTTGGTGGATCGTCGCACCCTACCACCCTTGTTGATCAAGGAACAAACCCCCCGACATGGCTGGTGGATCATCGCACCCTATCACCCTTGGTGACCGAGGTACAACCCCCTCAACTTGGTTATCAAGATACAAACCCCTCGATATAGTTATCAAGGTACAAGCCCCTCGACATAGTTACCTGGTGTGCAACCCCCGGGTAGCGCATGGTCAAATTAAAACACTGTATAGAAGAAAACTATGTACATACGTTCATCTCATTATTATATAGTCATTCAACTAATAAGACATGTATTGTACCTTCAATTTCTCAAGAAATCATAATTCGTCCATTTTAACAATCACTTGATGGGTGTGAGTGTTAGTGTAAAATTATGTAATTCAAGAGTGAAATCATGCTAGAAAATTCAATGTCAAATGATCAATAGGTACTTATAACACTCGCAAGCCATATACATCAAAGCCCTTCATCAAATATCACAATGTATCTTAGATTCATAGCTCAAAATATGCTAAAATAACCATAATTTCATGAAACCCCAACATTGTGTATAGTGAAATTCATAATAGATAAGACCTATGAGTAAATCAACTTTAAATCATGCAATATTAGGTAAAAGCGAGCTTGAGTATCATGGGTGAAAGGAACCCATGAAAGAAACCCATATATCTTGACTTTGGAGAATCCTAGAAGAAGATTGGAGATGGAGACTTGAAGCTTGAATGACAACCTTAAGATTCGGATAAGTTTTTGAGACTTGAAATTGTAGATGAAATATTGTCAAAGTGTTTGAGTGAGTATTTGAGAATGTCTTGAATGATATCAAGGTGAAATAAGGCTAAGTATAGGCATTTTCACACATGGAAACACTTAGTCCCAAGACCCAAAAGTCTTGGACTGAGATAGAAAACTGGCCAAGAAGCATGCCCTTGGCGCGTTGCGCCAACAACGCAGATCGTCTCTGGAATTCACATTTTTTTGGTTTTGAAATTTTGCTACGGTTACTCATAAATCAAGGTTAGACCCATTCTCCACTCAATTGGACCCCTGAGCAAGAATATGATGTTGAATTTTCGATAATGCATGGATTTTGAGATATATGGAAATTATGATTTCGACCACTTTTGAGGCACATTTTCAAGAAATTTTTGGGTCGTTTCAAATATGTAGCATCCGTCAAGGTCTTTTGGAGGAATCAACAAGTTGAAAGTGCCACATGGAAAGCCGAGGCGGATATGAAAAAGTGATACCCATAGCTCTTCCATTCTACTCAAGCCAAAGGTAATAACATAAGTCCCATCTATGTTTTCAAGACTTAAGTTTCGGCCATCATGTCATTTTTCATGCATTCATGTTTAATGTATCAAGTTTATGGTGATTTTGGACATTCATGTTGAGGTTTTTTTGAAAATGATATTTAATTGCATTTGTTGCATTCAAATCGGACTGAAATCTTCATAATTACTCCTCTTACGCATATTTCTTTCACGTCTGGGGAAGAATGTTCCCAAAGGGGAGATATTGAAACACCTCTCATGTGCTTCAAAATGCTTCACACTCATAATTTCCATATATCCGTGCGTGATTTCGAAAATTCGACCTTATATTCTTGATCGGGGGCAAAATTGAGTGGGGAATGGGTATAACCCGGATTGTAGAAGACTCGTACCGAAAAACAATTTTCACTAATTTTTTGATTTTCAATGTTTGTCTGCACTCAGGCCGCGGAACACCTGGGACGCGGACTAGTGTATTTTTTGATCCGCATCGTGCCTGGCGCGCAAACCAGTGTAATATTTTCCTAGTTTTCTTATTTCGTCCAAACATTGGGGTAATAGCCCCATGCCTATTTAAATGTAAAATCTTCCATACTTAGCTATTTTTCAACTTTACAACTCACAAAAACCCTCTCTAAAACCTCTGCAAGACTTTATCAAATCTTTCATTCAAATTCAAGGATTTCAAGCTCAATTTTTGAACTCAAGAACCCGTCTCAAGCTTCAAGTATCATTCAAGTTCATTTCGAGAAATTCAAGGCTTAAGGTATGTGGGTCTTCATCCATGGGTCTTTTCACCCATGGAACCCAAACTAATCGTTTATGAAAATTGCATGATTTCAAGTTACATTAGCTATCTGTATCTTTTATTATGAAATATGAACATAAACTACGTTGGGGTTTTATCAAGTATTGATTGTTTATGGATGAATGTATTTTTCAAGTTTATTCCATGAATTGATTTTATCTATTGAGACTATGCATGATTTGAGATATGAAACCATCAACAATTATGAGATTTTGTGATGGATTCAAGATACCCTAAATGAGGGTTTTACTGCAATATTGGTGGGTTGATTTGCATTGAGTTACTCATCTTCTTTTACTCTTAAATTGCATGATTTTGAACTAGTATCTACCATGTGTTTAATAGAATTACATGACAAGAATTCTCAAGTTGTTGATGATCTATTACATGATTTACAAGTCAAGTAATTTCATGATGATTAAGGGATTTCAAGCATGTATTGAATTCATGAAAGTATCTATGATTTTGCAAATATCAAGTTGAGCCCTATTTCAAGGTTTGTACCTCTTGTGAGTCATTCGTGTTAAAACAAGGGATCATGTATGATTATTATCTACTTTCATGTTCAAGGCTCACTAGTACAGGTAAAGGATGTTTATGAGCTACTCATGTCATGTTATCATGTCTTTTACAAGTTGCTCATGATATCATTAAAGTATGATTATTTCAAGTATTCTGTGGGATTTGACTTAGCATTGATTAAAGCTTAAGACAGGGGCTCGACTCAAGGGGTCCTAATATAAAGTCATTAGTATCCACACTATGTGCGACCATAGGATTATGAATATTACCCTTGCTATACTAGCGGATCCATCTAGTTCATGTTATCGTGTTTGGTTTACCTTGGGAAAGTAAAACACACTTCGCCGGGGGATGTCATGCTCGGTCACCTGTACTGAGGGGGTGTCATGCCTTAGAGTCAAAGTTGTTGCTACTTGGTCTATGTCAATTGAGGCTATTCCCACATATATATGATATATTAGACAAGTGAAATGTCTAACAATTATGTTTTATTACAAGTATTGATCATGCATGTCATATTGAGATTATGTATCCATTGATTATGATTATACATTTTCAATATATTAGCTTATGTGTTTATTGCATTGCACCCCACATACTTAGTACATTCAGATATACTAACATATACTCTATACCTATATGACATTACCATATAGGGACCGGAGCTCCTTTTGATCATCCTCCTCCGTGTGGCTAGTTTGATTCTCCAAGAAAGCTTTTGGTGAGTCCTCAACTCCGAGGACAACATCTACTTTATTTCATGCTATGATGAGACTTGTTCCTTATGTTGGATGCTGATTATTATGAAGGTGAGCCAGGGAAGTGTCTTGGCCCCCACTCTATTCTAAAGTGGTAGCGTTGTTGGATACTAAGTTTGTATATGCTTTCAAGCTTGACTCTTCTTATGTTTCTATGTTTATGAAAGACTTCCCTTAGTCCCGTTTCCCTTTTTATACCTGACTCTTGTTGATGTTTATTTTGCTATTGCGACCAAGGATGTATGAATTATATGCTAAGAGGCTTGTTTGGGGTCCCTTTGGGTTCCCATTCGCCGTGTCACGCTTAGGCCCTAGGCTTGGGTCGTGACATCTTTGATGTGGCCGACGCTTGAATTTCTGATTCCCCAAGACAGCCACTTGGCCTCATCATCACATCACATTCAACAGTGGAAGTAAGTACTCAAGTAAAAGCTATGAAGTAACCAATAATGTAATCGCTATATCAGTAATAGTTTCCAATAGATAAAGCTGGTAGGTAAGTAAAAATCAACCATAACTGAT
>JAABOM020057869.1:0-14597 GCA_011800125.2 Solanum clarkiae
TTGCTTGTTGTTTTATCATATTCATCATTCATCAGAAAAAAAAATGGGGTGGGGGGGCGTCCATTTGAAGATTATTGCAATTTGTAAGTGTTGGCTTTTTCTTCTTTCGCGATTCTTTCTTGTTACTTGCACTTTCTTTGTTGAGATATTAATGAGTTAAAGTCTTTTCTATCAATGTAGGTTTTAATTAGGGAATTATGCTTCCTCTAGATTATCTAAATTTACTTCATATGAAATCTTAAAATAAATATGGGATCTTGCACATATACTCCATTTGTTTCAACTTGTTTGACCTGCTTTTCTTTTTAGTCCATTTAAAAAAGAATGGTCTTTTTCCTTTTTAGTAACTCTATTATCTCAACATCCCACATTACATGTTTAAACTTACAAGATCAAAAACATTTTTGATACATTTGATATATCTTTTATTTAGAACCACAAGATTCAAAATCTTTTTTATTTTATTAAACTTTATGTCAAGTCAAAATAGGTCAATTAATTTAAAATGCAAGGCGTATCATTTATGTGATTATAAAGTATTTCTTTATAAGTAAAATGAGAAATATAAAGTAGAATTCCATTGAAAGTAAAATATATAGTTTGAATACACACACAGACACACATATACATATACATATATTAAAAGTGTGAATGTAATGAACTTGTTGTTTATTTTTTAGCTTACTTGTAAAAATTACTTTTTTACCCTTTGATAAGTTATTGTGGAACTATTTTGAACTATTTGTACTGTTGGTACAGAGATCACGTGTATTAAAAGTAAAAAATATGAATTTTTATATCATTTTGAGTTTCTAGTGTTCGAACAAAATTTCGTCGATTTCATTAGCTCCAGAATGTCAAATTTAGTCTAGGAGAAGTTATGAAACTAAATTTGGAGTTAAAACAAGAATTTTGGACTCAAAGTTCTATTTCAGTTGATTTTGGAGCTTAAGTTTGACTTTGATCAGCATTCGGAGTTTGAAAACTCTAATAGAAATTTTAATAATTCTAATGATTTCCAATGGTGAAACTAATGCTAGAAATGATCTTGTTGTAATTTTTGAACTTTCCTGGGGAAGTTTTGGTATTTTGAATTTTGTCTAGTTTTAACGAGCTTTATCGGTAATTGGTTCGAGGACACCAGAATCGACTTCTGATAATTTCGTTGAGTCCAGATCGTCGTTCCTATTGGGAATACATGTTTGGTTTGTGCCATTAGGTTTTGAATAGACCCTGGGGGTCTGTTTCGAGATTTTAACATATTTGATTTCTAAATCTAGTGTATGTCACTTTCTACTCTGTGTTCGTAGAGGATTAACTTGTTTGACCTCCACTTCTTCAAAGATGAGGCCCATGTTTGTAGAGTGTTGATCCTGTTGACTCTACTTTGGCGGAGGCCTTTGCTACATACACGGAGCTTTGACTCCTTTTCTCATCGCGTCTGTGGACTACTTCCTAGGTTCGCAGATAACGTTTTGTACCTGAATAGTTTAAAGTCGTAAAAATGCCATCTTACTCCATTTTTTATAATTTCAATCTTTCTTGGGTGATTTTTTAGAGAGATTTTCAGGGCAAACATTTTGGTTAGTGATTCTATCTTCAAATTAATTAATTTTCATCATTTTTCTCTTGGTTTTGTCTTAAAATTCATGATTTTGAATGTTTAAAATTGAGTTTTTGATGTCTTTGATTTGGAAACTTTAAAATGTTGATTTCTCCTTTAACTAAAGCTCAATTTCAGTGGGATTTTCACTCACAAACTCCTTTTTTGATGCAAAATCATAATTTTTAGTCAATTTTTAGATTTGACGACCTCGAAAATTAGTCCTAATTTTGACCTTTTTGCCCCTAAATCTGTTTTGTGCCAATATGGGTATCAAAAATCTATCTCTGAATGCACATTATCTAATCTTGATAGTGGTTGATTGATTCAAGCTTGATTTGGAGGATTGACTATTTGGAAGCTTGGTTCAAGTGTGATTTCGGCATCGAGGTAGGTTCGACTAAACCATTTGGGACTGAATTTGAGTAATTGGATATGCTTATATGATAACTATAGAATTTGGATCGTTTTATAATATTTGGATTGATGTGATGGTAGTTTGGTGAAGATGTGATATCAATTGTATTGGAATTGGAGAAAATTATGAACTTATTGGTAAACTGAAATGCATACTTGGTATTCGAGATATGTTTGGGTGTTGTTGTGATAATAGAATACTTGTGATATCATTCGAGAAAATATTGTGGTAATTGATGGTATTTGAGATATTTTCAAGGACTCATGTGCATATTGGGGGCTTGCGAAGTCCGGTTTTGTTGGTGTATTTAGTTATTGGTGAATATGGTGGTTTGGGACATTGTTGATGGCTTGTGAGATCAGTTGTGACACTTATCAAGTTCTTTCTGATTCTATGATTGTCATTTGTCAATTATCTTATCGAATTGTTTTTTAATATTGTCATGCCAAAAATTTCATCAAGACAGACTGACAGCCATTACCGAAAAGGCTTGGGAGAACCAATCAGTAATTATGTCTTATCTACGAACATTAGAAGGTGTTTCCATACTAAATGTGCTTTCAGGAAAGTGTAGACAGTAATAACAAGCTAAAAGGAAATACATATGACTAGGTCATTGGAGCCACGATATGTAAAATACGAAACACGACTACACATTATTTGTAATGCCCGATAAAATTACCAAAACATCAATAGCGGAGAGATGTGTACAAAACATATCTTCCCATGCTCCTGTGATAAATTCGAGGTCGGATATCTGATTAGTATGAAAAATTGAGTGGAAAAGTTGTCTCGATTAATTTTTAGAGCAACCAGATTAAAAGATAATTTTTCGATGCAAAAACAGAGACCAGTGGGGGTTCGATAGGTGTGTGACGCATACCTACCGTTGACCAACACTTATTTTTTTGTTCCAAAATTTTCTATAGAATTAGAAAACTTGTTTGGAGAATTATTGGTTAAAATCACCCAACAGACATAGGGTCCGCATCGTGGACCCCATATCCCAAGGCAGAACTTTTTCTTAATTTTGTGAGGGGAATTCTAGACCTTTTTCAACTCCTCCTAAACTCAAAACACGATCTAAAATGGTTGTTTTGAGCGTAAAAATAGTTTTAAACCCCATTCTAAGTCCTTTCAAAGTTTTCAAAAAAGACTAAAACTAAAGAGAAGAGAAGAGGAACGTAAAATTAAGGAGTTAGAGGAGAGTTCTTAAGGATTGATTGTCCAAAGGCTTCACACCATGTATGTAACTCTGAACTAAAGCATGAGATTCTTCTCTCGTATCCCATTAATGGTAATAGAGGAGTTGAGAGTCATGAGTCGCCATACATGTTTCTTGAAATAATTTCATGATTATTTTCTTGAAAATTATATTTATTACATGTATTTTCATATGTTGATGATCATTATAAACTTGATTTTATTGACAAAATATTTTTCATGAGTCATAAACCCTATATGTTATTTTATAAAAGATTGCTTGAATGAACCTAGGGATTGAGTCTAGAGCCTTGACTTGAGAATGTTGATTGTGGTTGTGATGTAAACATGATGATGAGTTGATAGAACTCGATGGTCCCATGAGTATCCATAATTGAACTCAAGAGATTTATCTAATTGACTTCCTCCTAATGATTGGTCTAAGCCTTGAACTATTGATTGAGAACTGAGTTGATGAGATGATTGAGATAATAGGTCGAAAGGCTCCTTTTGAGTTGAGTTGATGAGATGATAAGAGTCTCTATAATTTGATTGAGATGGATGAGTTTATGAGCATTGAGTCTTGGGAGGAGTATCGAGCACCGAAATGAGTAAGAGTAACTCTACTCGCACTCATTAACTATATTGCCAAGCGTAGGTGAGAATTAGAACTATTACATTACATTGAGGTTCCCTTTTGATTGAAAGTATCCGAAATAATAGAGGACTTATTGATGGTGAAATGACCCAAAAAAGCCCCGAAAAAGAGCCTCGGAAATGCCCATAATCATAATTTCCATATATCTCAAAATCTATGCGTGATATCAAAACTTCGACTTCATATTCGTGATCAGAGGAAAACTTTGAGTCAGAAATAGGTATAACTCCGATTTCAGAGCAATCATAGCGAAAAATAATTTTTCAAAAATTTAGAATTTCGGTGGCAATCCGCGCCTAGCCCCGACGCGCCAGGGGCACGGATCAGTGTTAATTTTCCCCTGAAATTTAGTTTCAGTCAAAGGGCCTAGGGGTCATAGCCCCAATCCCACTTATGCATAAAAACACCTATACTTAGCTATTTTTTCAATTCTATATCACTCAAGACCCTCTCAAATCCCTCTTCAACACTTAACCAAATATTTCATCCAAATTCAAGTGTCTCAAGCTTAATTCCAGATCTCAAGAACTCTATTCAACCTTCAAGCCTCCTACAAGAATACATCAAGAAAACCCAAGTTTGAGGTATGTGGGTTTCATCCATTGGGTCCTTTCACCCATGGAGCCCAATCTCTCTTTTTATGAAAAGTGCATGTTTTCAAGTTGTATCTTCTATGGATATCTTTTATTATGGATTTTGATTACAAATTATGTTGGGGTTTTATTAAATATTGATTGAATATGCATGTTTATCTATTTCAAGCTTGCACTATGAATTGGTTTTGTCTATTGAGACTATGCATTTTTTAGGCTATGAAACTATGATCTATTATGAGATTTGATGATGGATTTCAAAGTATCTTGTACGAGGGTTTTACTATGCGTTGGTGGGTTGATTTACATCATGTTTTCTCATATTTTTCACTCTTGCTTCATAATTTTGAACTAGCATTACACACCCACCAAGTGTTTAATAAAATGTCTTGATAAGTATTCCCAAGTTGTTGATGGTCTATTACATGGTTTATAAGTCAAGTGACTTTATGATGATTAAAGGATTGTATGTATATACTAAATTCATGAAAAGTATCTATGGTGTTGCAAGTTGACCACACCTTGTTGGGGGGTGGCATGCCCAACCACCTTGTTGAGGGGGTGACAAGCCTCAATCACCTTGTCAGGGGGTGGCATGCCCGTACTACGACGTTGAGGGGTATGTACCTCAATCACCTTGTTAGGGAAGAGGGGGCTTGCCCGTATTACCATGTTGAGGGGTATGTACCTCAATCACCTTGTCGAGAGGTGACATACCCATACTACCACGTTGAGGGGTAGGTATCTCAATCACCTTTCAAGGGGGTGGCATGCCTTAGAGTCCAAATAATAGTGTGATTGGGCTATGTTGATATGGCCTTTTCCTACACATATAAACTATATTTTCAACCAATATGATTTACAAGAATGTTTTACCTTAAGCATTGATCATATATGCCATGTTGATATTATACTAATTAATTGCTTATGATTATGCATTTTGACTATGTTGCATATGTCTTGCTGCATTGCATACTACATACTTAGTATACTCAAACATACTAATGCATATTCTATGCCTACATGATGTTACCATGTAGGAACCAGAGCACCTCTTGATCATCCTCCATGTAGCTAGCTTAGTGCTTTGAAGATAAGCTTTGGTGAGTCCTCAAGTACAGAGACTCTAGCTTTTCTACTCTTACTATTTGATGTCTCTTTAGTTGAACACTTGGTACTATAAGGGTGAGACCAGAAAGTTTCTTGGCCCAGCTCCAATCTATGTTTAGAGGTGTTATTGGAACGATTGATGTATTTATGCCTGAGCTTGACTCTTGAGTATTTTATGCTTATCCAAGACTTCTCTTAACCTCCTTTTTCCTTATTTATATCTCTTGTTGTTGTTCATTTTGCTTCCACCACCAAGGATGTGTGAATGATATGCTAATAGGCTTGTTTAGGGTCTCTTCGGGTTCCCACTCCTCGTGTCATATCTAGTACCTAGGATTGGGTCATGACAAACTTGGTATCGGAGCACTAAGTTGTTAATGGTCCTCAGAATCCAATACACCATGTCAATTAGAGTCTTATTCATGGTTGTGAAGCGCGCCACAACTATGAGTAAGAGGCTATAAGGTATTTTAGGAAATGTTTCCCTTCTTCATGATCTATGTCATGCTTTTGGAGTAAGGTAAGGCTCTTTCCTCTAACGAATGTTCTTTGCTATTCTAGATCATACCTATTCCAAGAGGAAGACTAAGGAGGGCGCATTCACCCGAGGAGAAATCGGCCACTCCTGCTCGTCAAGCTCCTCAAGATGGGGGAATGGCCTGTGATGAGTTTCAAGATGCTATCACCATGTTAGCTCTGTTACTACTAATCTATTTTAATTGAGGACTATCTTTAGAAAAACACACAAAACGAAACAAGCCTTGATAGAAAGCAAAAAGGAAAAATACAACTTAGAGATGAACCTTAAATCTGATGAAGCCAATTAAGGAGATCTAGAAGATGAAAAAGGAAAAGATATCAGAACAGGATCAATCGATGATTATTTCCTTTCAAGACAAATCTATTATTGCTAATTAACAAGAAAAATATCAATCAACAAGGTTCTATGCAATCAGGAAGACCACAACAAATCTGAGAAACCACCGGAAGAATATCAATCAGAAGATCAACACCAAGAAAGGAACATAGACAATCACCACTGAAGATTCGATCAGAAGCTAAAGGAAGAAAGAAAATTTGATCTAGTTGTGCCTACCTAAAAACGTTGCCTTATTCTTGGAAAGAGGATCCATCAAAGCCTCAATCCAAGGATCGATTCCCATTGGATGCCATCTCTTCTATAAAAGGAGGCATCGAGGATATCTTAAGACTCATACAAACTTACTGCATTTCAAGCCATTCTTCAAAAGCTCTTCATCTTTAGAAATCATTCTAATCTTTAGACTTGTTGCTGTGAAAGAAAAAGAGAGAGAAAAAGAAGAAAAAATTGAAAGAGAGAACTGTATCAAAAGAAAAAAAAAGGAGAGAAAATCTGAGTTTAGTGTTTACGTTTTAATTCTGTAACCATCACTCATTAAAAGGCTTAAAGAGATATCCCTTGCAATCCAAGAGGATTGGACCAATGATTCATATTGAATCCGAACCAGTATAAAAATATCTGGTGTTAAATTTCTCTTTTACGCACTTTACTTTTCTGCATACTTATATATCAGCTTTAATTAGTCGACTATCTCATATCCTAGTTGACTATCTGAATATGGGCTTAAGTTAAGAAAAAAGAAGAAATTCAATTCACCCCCTCCCTCTTGCACTTTTAATTAGTATCAGAGCCTGGTCTTACTAATTTTTCTGTCTAAGAACAAGTGAGAAAAAGACCATGGTAAATCAAAATCAAACCATTGGAGCACTTTTTCAATAGGAGACTTATCAAACTAGACCTCCTTATTTCAATGGAAAGCATTTCTCACACTGAAAAATTAGAATGGAGACCTTCATCAAATCCTATGATGTCAACTTTGGAGGGTCATCAAACTTGGTGATATTCCCATCCTTGCTGCTAAACCTGCAAATGGAATTTCATCAACTACTAAAGGAAGTCAGACCACTGTCATTCCTAGCCTGGAAAATTAAACTGATGAACAGATGAAAATAATTCAGATAAACTCTACGGCGAAGAATGTTCTGTATGATGCAATTAGTGGTGAAGAATATGAGAAAATCTCCAGTTGCAAAACTGTTAAAGGAATGTGGGAAAAATTGAAAGTGACCTACGAAGGAACTGAAAAAGTAAAAGAAACTATTGTCAGTCTCCTTTTCTATGAATATGAACTCTTCCAAATAAAAGAAGGAGAATCTTTTGAGAGTATGTTTGCACGACTGAGCAACATCATTAGAGAACTCAAAGTTGTAGGAAAAGAATATGCTCCCATAGAGAATATAAGGAGAGTTCTAAGAAGTCTACCTCTCAATGGCATGCTAAAAAGTTATTGCACCTGAAATCAAGGATCTCAAGAAACAAACATATGATGAGGTTCGAAGAGATCTTATTGCTTTTGAGAAGACTCATCTAAACAAAAAGGGCAAAGAAGATGAGAAGAAGAAATATGTTGCTTTCAAAGCAACTGATAAAAATCAAGATGATGAAGATGATTTCAGTGAGGATAAAATTGCTCTAATCACAAGATCTGATATGGTGACATTTTGGAACAATAGAAATTAAAGAAGAGGTAAAGCCAAATAACTCTAGAAATAAAAAAATTAGTAACTATAATCAAAATGATGGCAGGTGCTATGATTGCGGCAAATTCGGACACATTGCAAGTGAGTATCTAGAGACTAAGAAAAGACATCCTTAATGTTATGGAAGAAACAAAGTCCTTAGCAGTTGGAGTGATGAAGATGCTTCTGAATATGATCAAGATGACTCTGGAAATGTGTGCTTCATGGCCATTGGAGAATCCAGCCAGGTAAAACCTAATTTCTATAAAAATTGCAATTATTTAAAAGCTTTACTGGATTAGACCATCATGAACTTGAAAAGATCTTTTGAAAATCTTAGAACAATTCAAGATGAAAAAAGAGCATTGGAAATTCAACTCGAGATTTTTTCTGTTGAAAGAGATCTTTTTGACGAAGAAATTTTTGAATTAAAAAATCTCGTAAAAAATGCTCAAAGTCAGCTAGCTTAGACCAGTCTTGTTCTCACAGTGAATACTATAGTCTTCCTAGATCTGATGAAACTGGTAAAGCTCTTACTATTATTGTGGTAAATTTGGTTATTCCTATTCAAGGTGCAGATATTGTCTCTCTAAACCAACCAACTTGGTTTGAAGAGTAAAAAACAATCTTAACCAAAAAGAACCCAAAACTTATTAGATACGTAAAAATAAGTAATATTGTTTTACAGAAACTCTGTATGAAATCAAAAGGCAAATGGTATCGTGACAGCAGATGTTCAAATCATATGACAGGCAACAAAAATTTATTCAAATCTGTTACTGAATTTAAAGGAGGAAAAATTCAGTTTGGTGACAATTCAACTAGAACTGTCATTGGTATTAGTACTATTTTATTTAATGAAACTTGTGAAATTACTAACGTGTATCTTGTGAAGGGATTAAAGTACAATCTGTTAAGTATTAGTTAGCTATATGATGCCGACCTTAAGGTAAGATTTAAGAAAACTGGATGCATCATTGAGGATGTTTCAGGAAAAGTAATTCTTCCGGGAAGCAGGGACAAAAACATTTACATTGTGAACTCAGTCAAAGGATCAACTAATCATATTCGTCTGGCATATATTTCTGAAAATCCTTGGATATGGCGTAAAAAGCTTGGACATGCTAGCATGAGATTGATTGAAAAGCTTGCAAGACTGGAACTGGTGATCGGACTTCTAAAGTTAGAATACACAAAGGATCACATCTGTGACGCTTTCCAATTGGGTAAGTAGACAAGGAATGCTTTGCAATCTAAAGACATTGTCTCTACTACAAAACCTCTTTAACTCCTTCATATGGATCTTTTTGGTCCAACTAGGACTGCAAGCATTAGAGGTAAGAGGTATGCTTTTATTATTGTAGATGATTATTCCTGTTTCACTTGGATTATGTTTTTAGCTAACAAAGATGATACTTTAAAGAATTTTGAGTCTTTTATAAGAAAGTACAGAGAGAAAAAAGCTACTACATTACTTCTATTAGAAATGGTCATGGAGGAGAATTTGAAAGCAAGGCCTTTGAAAACTTCTGCAATGAAGAAGGATATTCACACAACTTCTCTGCCCCTCGCTCTCTTCAACAAAATAGAGTAGTTGAGAGAAAGAACAAAACTCTTCAAGACATGGCCAGAACCATAATTTATGAACGCTTTTCTCCTTACCATTTCTGGGCAGAGGCGGTAAGTACTGTGAGTCATATTCTTAACTAATCAGGCCAATATTCAAGAAGACCTCTTATGAACTATGGAATGAAAAGAAGCCTAGCATCATCTACTTTCATCCATTTGGCTGCAAATGTGTTGTTCACAACAATAATAAGGACAGTCTAGGTAAATTTGATCCACATAGTGATGAAGGTATATTTCTTGGTTATCCTACCATTGGTAGAGCATATCAAATATTTAATAAATGTACCTCCACTGTAGAGGATCCATACATGTTGTGTTTGATGAATCTAACCCTATTCCTGAGAAAAGATGCAATTCTGATGATGAAGATACCTCTAACAGTGATAAAATAGCCTCTACAGTAGTTGCAGACAAAAAGCAGTTGACTACTATTGAAGAAAGTCAACCAGCAGTTGAAAATGTTCCAAATAAATGGAGAAAAGAGCTTCACTATCCCAGAAAGTTCATTATTGGTGACGTCAGTGATGGGATGAGAACAAGAGAATCCAGCAAAAGAAGTGCCCATTTAGCTCTTATATCCCAATTTGAGTCTAAAAAGGTAGTAGATGCTCTGAAAGACAATGTTTAGGTAAATGCTATGAAAGAAGAACTGGATCAATTCTAAAGGAATCAAGTCTGGACCTTGGTCGCTAAACCTGAAAATGTTACCATCATTGGAACAAAATCGATTTTTAGAAACAAGTTCAATGAGGCTGGAGAAGTAACTAGGAATAAAGCAAGACTTGTCGCTCAAGGTTACTCTCAACAAGAGGTATTCGACTTGATGAAACTTTTGCTTCTAAAGCAAGGTTAGAGTCTATTCGAATTCTTCTTGCTTATGCTACTTATAAAGGTTTAAACTTCCTTCAAATGGACGTTGAAAGTTCTTTTTTAAATAGTTTTATTGAAGAAGAAGTTTTTGTAAAATAACCTCCGGGCTTTGAAAATCCAGATTTTCCTTATCATGTGTTTAAGCTGTAAAGAGCACTTTATGGACTAAAACAAAATCCTAGAGCTTGGTATGAGCACCTGAGTAAATTGTTACTATCTCATGGATTTTCTCGAGGAAGCATTGATACCATTCTTTTTATAAAAAAAAATCTTCCTTTGACAATATTATCATTCAAATATATGTTGATGATATTATATTTGGTAGTACTAATCCTGATCTATACAAGGACTTTGCCAATCTTATGCAAAGCGAGTTCGAAATGAGCATGATGGGTAAGTTAACCTTCTATCTTGGATTTCAAATCTATCAAACTGATCATGGTACTTTATCTCTCAAAGCAAATATATGTTAGAATTAGTGCAAAAGTTTGGTATGGGAAGCCCTAAGTCTATCAGCACCCCCATGAGTCCCTCATGCAATCTGGATCTTGATCCTAATGGAAAAGGTGTTGATAAAACCAAGTATCGAGGTACGACTTGATCTTTACTTTATCTCACTTTGAGTCATCCTGATATCATGTTTAGCGTATGTATATGTATGCTAGATTTCAATCTGCTCCTAAAGAATCTCGTCTTACTGCTGTCAAAAGGATAATTCGATATATAGTTGAAACCATCTCTTTTATACTATGGTATGAAAAATTTCTCTATACTTAATCTTCATGGATTCTCAAATGCAGATTATGTAGGTGATAAAGTGGATCGAAAAAGCACCAGTAGCTCTTGCCAATTCCTTGGAAAGTGCTTAGTCTCTTGGAATAACAAGAAACAAAATTGTATATCCATCTCAACCACAGAAGCAAAATATGTAGCAATTGGACTATGTTGTGCTCAGGTTATGGATTATTCACCAACTATCTAATTATGATATAATTGTTAAACCTTCACAATTACTATGTGACAACTCTAGTGCTATTTGTTTGACTAAAAATCCTATGCATCATTCTATGGCTATCTGCTTTAATTAGTCGACTATCTCGTATCCTAGTTGACTATCTGAATACAAGCTTAAGTTAAAAGAAAGAAATTCAATTCAACCCCCCCCTCTTTTGCACTTTTAGGCTTATGCTATGACCAACCAAATAAACCAAGGGGCCTAAGCTCCTCATGCTCCTACTCCGGCCTCAAGGGTGAGGGATTTTACTAGAGTGAACCCACCGGAGTTCCACGAGTCCAAGGTGGATGAGGACCCCCAAGAATTCATTGATGAGGTGTATAAAGTGTTGTCCATTATGGGGGTTAATTCAGCGGAGAAAATGGAGTTAGCGGCCTACCAACTCAAAGGCATAGTTAAAATTTGGTTCATTCGCTGGAAGATGGAGAAGGAGAATGACAATGTTTTCCCTTGGGAAGAGTTCAATGAGGCATTTCTCAACCGGTTCTTTCCTATTGAGCTAAGAGAGGCGAAGATGATGGAATTTATGAATCTGAAGCAAGGGTCTATGAATGTGGGGGAGTATGCGCTCAAGTTCAACCAACTCTCCAAGTATGCCTCACAATTAGTTATCGTGCCAAGCCGAGGTTAAAGATGAACAAATTTGTGTCGAATATATTTGTTTTGGTTAATGAGGAGTGTTGTACAACCATTCTAATAGGTGATATTGATTTGTATCGCCTCATGCCATATACCGAACAACTAGAGGGTGAAAAGATTAGAAAAAGAAGAAGTGGTGGGTCTAAGAAGGCTCGTTTTGAAGCTGGATTCCAAAATTCCAAGGGTGCTCGATTTCCTCAAGGCCACAAGTTCCAAGGCCAAAGGTGTTCCAACACTCCTAATAGAAGGTTTGCTAATTACAACCCTATGTGGCAAAGGTGTGGTAGGAACCATATTGGTCCATGTTTGAAGGACTCCAATGCTTTCTATGGTTATGGTGAAGTGGGTCATAAGTTGATTGATAGTCCTCGTTCTAGAAACAAAGGTAGATATGGTCGTCCACAAGGCCAAGGTGCAACTGCGGTTCTAAAGGGTAGAGGAGGCTAGCAAGGGGTGCCCAAGCCAAAATAGATTTTATGCTCTTCAAGGAGACAAGGGGTAAATGAGGTGCCCGATATCATCATCGATATGTTAAAGGTTTTTAAATTTGATGTGTATGCTTTGACCTGGGTGCCACTCTTTTTTTATTACTCCTTTTATTGCCAAAAAGCTCCATGTTAGCCTCGAATTGTTGTGTGAACCTTATTAAATATCTACCCTCGTTGGTGAATCCATTATTGCAAAACGAGTCTATAGAAATTGTCCTGTGTTCATTTTGCATAAAATCTTGCCTTGTGATTTTGTTGAATTAGATATAGTGAATTTTGATGTCATTCTTAGGATGGATTGGTTGCATGCATACTATGCTTCTATTGATTGTAGAACCCATAGAGTTAAATTCCAATTCCCTAGTGAACCTGTCCTTGAGTGGGAAAGTTATGATGTTGTGGTCAAGGGTAGATTCATTTCTTGTCTTAAAGTCCAATGGTTGATTTCTAAGGGGTGTCTCTATCATCTTGTGAGGGTTAGGGATGTTAAGCCCAAAGTCCTTCCTATAGAGTTGGTTCCTATAGTTAATGAGTTTTTTGATGTTTTTCCCGATGAACTTCTCGATGTTTCTCCCGAAAGGGAAATAGATTTTGGTATAGAACTCCTTTCCGATACTCAACCCATTTCTATTCCCCCTTACCGTATGGACCTGATGGAGTTGGAGGAGTTGAAAGAGTTGGAAGAACAATTAAGGAATTTCTTGGAAAAGGTATTCATAAGGCCTAGTAAATCACCATGGGTGCACCGGTGTTATTTGTGAAGAAGAAGGATGGTTCTCTTATAATGTATATTGATTACCGGTAACTTAATAGAGTTACCATAAAGAACAAGTACCCTATACCAAGGACTGATGACCTTTCTGATCAATTTCAAGGGGCTAGCCACTTCTCTAAGATTGACCTTCAATCCGGGTATTACCAAGTGAAAGTGAGGGAGTGTGACATTCCCAATACGGCCTTCCTAACTAGGTATGGACACTTTGAGTTTGTGGTTATATCCTTCGGGTTGTGTAATGCACCAACTATATTTATGGATCTTATGAATAGGGTCTTTAAACCCTACCTTGACTTGTTTGTGGTGGTTTTTACTGATGATATCTTGATTTATTCCCATAGTGAGGAGGAGCATGTGAATCACTTGAGGGTGGTGTTGCAGATCTTGAGGGAGGAGAGGTTTTATGCTAAATATGAAAAATGTGAATTTTGGTTGAAAGAGGTTGCTTTTCTAAGGCATGTGGTATCGGGCGATGGCATTAAGGTGGATTCTAAGAAGATGAAGGTGATTAGAAATTGTCCTAGACCTTTGACTCCATTGAATATTAGAAGTTTCTTAAGTTTGGCGGGTTATTAAGGAGGTTTGTAAATGGGTTCTCCTCTATTGCTTATCCTATGACTAAGTTGACCCAAAATAAGGCAAAATTTGTGTGAACCGGTGAGTGTGAAAAGAGTTTTCAAAATTTGAAAGATAAGCTTTTCTCCGCTCCTATCTTATCTCTACCGGAAGGGATAGAAAGGTTTGTGGTATATTGTGTTGTCTTAAGAATTGGTTTAGGGTGCGTTTTTGTAACACCCCAAATTTTTTAAGCTAATACCGAGTCATCCTTCATATGATATAGAATTCCTAATTGAGCATAGATGTTAAAGTCAATTTCTTAGTATGGGAATAGAGTTGGAGCTGATAGGAGGTCGTAGTTCTAATATATGACTTTATGAAAGTTAGGTGAACCAATGACTTGTAAGTTGTATATACGTGCTAGGATCAATTCCTAAGTATTTAAAGTATATTAGGTGTGATTTAGAGTCATAAAGGAT
>JAABOM020057870.1:0-14597 GCA_011800125.2 Solanum clarkiae
TATGGCATGCATGATGGCATGCAATATGTGTGGGATGAGACCTTAACTGACATAGAATAAGACCAAGAGAGCTACAACTTGGAATTTCGATGATTACCCCTCACTGGTCAAGAGGTGATCTACTTGCCAAGGTAAATCATACTTCAAACAAACAAGAACATGACCCAATTTCATATGAAGTAACATTTCTTATGGGAACATGATCCAATTTCATAAAGGATTTCATTAATAACTTCACCTTATGAGAACACGACCCAATTTCTGGAAGAACCTCAAGAGAAATTTTACTAAGTGGATCCACTAGTATTGCGAGGATATAACATAGTCCTATGGTGGCACATAGTTCAGGGAAAGAGAGCAAACCCTCAATCCATTGGTGCTAAGCCTAATCTCATAAAATAATTGGAATAAACGTAACTTTAATAACTTATGAGAAACATAGAATCATGACATGACTATCTCTTAAACATCCTTGACCACTACTGCTGAGCCCAACTTCAAAACTTAAGAATAGATTATAATCAAACATTACACTTGCATTAAAATAAAAATGCTCGCAAAAGGTATAATCTTGAAAATAGGGCTTCACTCCACACATGCCTAATCATAGATAATTTCATGAATTCATAGTATACTTGATAGCCCATATTCATCATGAAGTCACTTGACTTGTAAAACATGTATATATCTTGAGAATTCTTAACATTGCATTTCATCAAACACTTGGTGAGCAGATTTGAGGAAATGTTCAAATCATGCAAAATGAAAGAGTATAGATCATGAAATAGGTAAATCAATGCATCTTATAATCATATAAATCAGCCCACCAACATCAGAGTAAAATCCCATGATGGGCAACTTGTAAATCATATCAAAACTTCATAATAGTTTATAGATTTCATAACTTGAATCATGTATGGTCTTTAGCTCATACTATAAGGTCAAAATTGATATTCATGCATAATCAACCATATTTTATAAAACCCCAATATATTTCATGCTCATATTTCATAATAGTAGGTACCCATAAGGAATACAACTTGAAACATACAATTTTTATAAAATAGGAAGATTGGGCTCCATGGGTAGGGCCAAATTGATATAACCCACATACCATAGACCTTGAATTTCTTGAAATTGAGTTGAGAGATACTTCAAGCTTGGAATTGGGGTCTTGAAATCTACAACTTCTTGTTGAGTTTCCTTGAATTCTTGTTGGGGTTTGATAGAGGCTTTTGGGATAATTTTAGATTGTATTCCAATGGCAAGGAGTGAATTTGATCTTTTGAAATAGGGGTTATGTCTTAAAGAAGTGTTGAGATAGCATTGAGATTCTCAAAAGACCAACAGAAATAACTAAATTTATGAAATTTCATTAATGGAACAGAATTTGGCAAAAACCTATATATACCCCTACACAGACGAGTTCTATGAAAACTGGCATAACTTCTTAATCTAAACACTAAATAAGGTGAAACCAAGTATGTTTGAAAGATAATACAAATAGCTTTAATATGGTAGGTCGTGGGCCACAAGTTCTTTATGTGGTAAGAGATACGCCCCTTTAAAGTTGATCCTCCTACCAGTACTTATGCAAAACGTAGCCTACAGAAATTCCTTTGAACTTGGTTTGATGTACAGGACCCGTGATGGTCTTTAATGACATGAATAAGCTTGACATAGATTTGAATAAAAGCTTTAATCTTGAATGAATTTCTTGAGATTCGAAATAAGTTTGAGACACTTAAATTTGGATGAAATATTTGGCAAAGTGTTAGAGAGGGTTTTGAGGAATGTATTGAATGATATGGTTGGAACTAGGTGGTCCACAACCTACCAAATTGAATTTCTTTGAATTAGCTTTCCAACGCACTTGGTTTTATATTATTTAGAATTCCAATAAAGAAGTTATGATCGTTTTCTTAGAACTCGTCTGTGCAAGGGTTTATATGGGTTGCCGAATTTTGTTTCATTAATGGAATTCCGTAAATTAGTTATTTCTATTGATATTCCAGGGATTGCTATACTATCTTAACCTCACCAAAAGACTAAAACCCTATTCCATAAGATCAAAACTCATTACCCTCAACTTGAATACACTCTCAAATACTCACAAAAGCCTCTACCAAGACCCTAATACAAATTCAAGGAAACTCAAGAATAAGTTTGGATTTCAAGAATCCATTCCAAGCTTCCATTCTTTCCTAACTCAATTTCAAGAGACCCAAGGTCTGAGGTATGTGGGTTTCAACCATTGGGTCTTTTCACTCATGGTGACTAACCTTTCTTTTTACATAAATTGCATATTTTTAAGTTGTTTACTTATGGTAATTACTTATTATTGATTTTGACTATAGGTTATGCTGGGGTTTTGTAAGTTTGTGATTGTTTAAGCATATTTTGCGATATGAATCTAAGATCCATTATGTGATTTTATGAAGGTTTTGATATATATTTCCTGAGGGTAATACCAAGTGTTGGGGGTGGTTTTATGTTGAATTTTCTTGCATGATTTTACTCTTGAATTGCACAATTTCGTATAAGCATTTCACACCTACCAAGTTTTTGATAAAATGCCTTTTCTAGGATTCTTAAAGCTTTGATGATCTATAGGTTGATTTATGAGTCAAGTGACATTATTATAATTTTGAGCTTCCTAAGGATATGTTTAACTCATAAAAATATTGATGATGTTGTAAAGAAATATTAGTCTCTTTTATCAAAGATTTTACCTCTTGTGATCCTTTGATGTTGATTTTAATGCAAGGGTAATGTTGATGATGATCCATTTTTATATTTGAAGTTAGACTCACCATTTGAGGTCAATGATGTTAAGAGCTGCTCGTGTCATGTCTTCTATGTTTCATACAAGTTATTAAAGCTATAATTATTTTAAGTATTCTATGGAATTAGACTTAGCACCCAGTAAACTAGAGGCGAGTACCCAAGTCCCAAAACTACATGCCACCGTAGGTGAAGGGATTAGAGGCAAGTACCCGAATACTAAGAGGCGAGTACCCTAAATATGAATGGCTTGAGGTGAGTACCCAAGTCCAAGAACTAGAGGCCAGTACCCGATTCACATAAAGTTTAGTAGATCTACTTAGGAATCTAGAAGGTCACCCAGGCAAGTGATTTCCCCCTTTCTTCTAGTGTACAATAGACTTCGGGACTCCATGAACTAGCTCACATGGTTTATGTCAGTTGAGGTTTCATATATATATATATATTATGTTTTATGTAAGATAAATGATTTGCAAAGCATACTTTACTTTAAGCATTGATCATGCATATCAGATTGCTATATTACTTGGCCATCTCCTATGTATATGCAATTTGATTATGTTACCTATCTCTTATTGCATTGTATGCTACATACTTAGTACATTCAAAGGTACTAACGCGTACTCTATGTCAACATGATGTTACCATTTAGGGGCCATAGCACTTGTTGATCATCCTCCACTTGGTTAGATTGCCTTCCAAATGATAAGCTTTGGTGAATCCTCAAATTCGGGGACACTAGGTATGCTACTCTTACTATTTTATTTCTTTTCTTTATGTTGAACTCTTGATATTATGAGGGTGAGCTTGGAAAGTGTCTTGGCCCTTGCTCAAATCTTTATTTGAGGTGTTGTTGGTACAAGTGATATACTTATGCATTGAGCTTGACTCTCAAAATGTTTTATGACTATAAAAGCTTATTTTTTTTCTTCCCTTAGTCCTTTTGCCCTTATTTCTATTCCTTATTTGTTGTTTAATTGCTTTCACAATCAAGGATGTGTAATGATATGTTAAGAGGCTTAATTGGAGTTCTTTCGGGTTACCCATTCGCTATGTCATGTGTAGGCCCTAGGCTTGGGTTGTAACAAACTAGGGCCTAGATGTGACACAATGAATGGGGAACCCGAAGGGACCCCAAACTCGCCTCTTAGTATATCATACACACATCCTTGGTGGCGAAAGCAAGACAAAACAACGAGAGAAACATAAACAAGGGAAATTGGGACTAAGGGAAAGAGTTAAATACTTAAATAACATAGATGAATCAAAGCTGAAGCATAATTACATTACTTGACCAATAACACCTCTAGACTTAGAATTGAGTAGGGGCCAAAACAATTTTTCGGGTTCACCCTCATAGTGATGAGCATACAATAAAAGGAGAGTCTTTGCATAACATAAGATCAAAGATGTCATCCTCGGAGTTGAGGACTCTCCAAACTTGCTTCAAGGATAATACTTGCCACATGGAGAAGAAAGATGACCAAGTGGAGCACTAGTTCCTACATGGTAAAATAATGTAGGCATAGAGTGCGCGTTAGTATGTTTGAATGTACTAAGTATGTGGGATGTAATGCAACAAGAGATAGGCAACATAATCAAAATGCATAAATGAGCATATAGCAATATGGCATGCATGAATGATGCTTGAAGTAATACATGCTTATATAGAACACATTACATGCGTAGTAAGAGACAGCTTGGTGGTTGTCATAATCTATGATCCATGGTGATTGAGGTATCAACCCCCCAATTGGTTGGTGGACATCACACCCTCTATCATAGTGGTCAAGGTATCAACTCCTTAACTGGTAGATGGACATCACAACCTTCATCATAGTGGCCAATGTATCAACCCCTCAACATGGTTGATGGACATCACACCCTCCGTCATAATGGTCAAGTTATAAACCCCTCAACATGGTTAATGGATATTGCACCCTCCATCATAGTGGTCGAGGTATCAATCCCTCAACATGATTGATGGTTGTCTCACCTTGCCATCCATGGTGATTGAGGTATCAATCACTTAATTGGTTGATGGTTGTCTCATCCTACCTTCCATGGTGATTAAGGCATCACCTCCTTATAACTAGGCATGGTCAACTTAGAATATTATAAGTACTTTTCATGGAAACAACTCATATAAACATTCCTTTCGTCATCATAAAGTCATTTAACTCATAAGACACACATTAGACCTTCAATGACTGGAGAATCCATAACTGGACATTTTATCAAACACTTGATGGGTGTATTATGCTAGTATAAAATCATGCAATTCAAGAGTGAAATCATGTGAGAAATTCTAATGTGAATGAACCCACCAATACTTGGTAAAATCATCGTATGAAATACATTGAAAACATCCATCAAATATCAAGAGAGATCATAGTTCTATAGATTAAATATGCATAATCATAATAGGCAAATCACCTCATTGTATAGACTCGAAAATGAGTAAACGTGTTTTTAATCAAAATTTTATGAAACCCCAATATAGTATATGATCATAATCACTATTGAATAATACTCATAAGCAACAAAACTTGGAAACATGTAATTTCATAGAAATGGAAGATTGAGTTTTATTGGTGAAAGGTACCCAAGAATGAAATCCACATGCCTTAGACTTTGAGTTTCTTGAAAATGAGTTGTGAAAGACTTTAAGTTTCGAAGTGGGTCTTGGAATCCAAAGCTTTATCTTGAGTTTCCTTGAATTTTTATTGGGGTTTTGATGCATGCTCTTGAGAGAATTTGAGAGTGTGCTTAAGTTGAGAGTAATAACATTGATCCTTTGGAATAGGGTTTAGGTCTTTTGGGGAGGTTAATATAGCATTTGATGTCTAAAAATATCATCAGAATAAATTAAATTCATGGAAAGGCCATTAGCGAACAAATGGAAAAATTGTCCAAGTGATATCACACTCAAGGCCTCACACTCCACGGGTCGCGTGGAGTGCCCATAAGATGAGACTTGGTCAAAAATTGGAAGTGTTAAAACTTGGAAAAATTAACGTCATCGACACTTTGATGTGAGCCCTTCATGATACGTGTGGTGCTATACGTTCCATGTAGTGGTCCATTGAACTACACATAGAGGAAAAAATGTTGCTAGGGAACCCCACGAGCCATCTGACCTACCACAGCCCGCCAAGGTGCCTGTGGCACCACTCATGGTCAAAACTCCTCCACACCAACTCTTTCTTACTTGCACACACTCCACGACCAACCACACGGTCTGTGGAAAGCCACACAAACCGTGCCACTAGCCGTGCCCCATGTCTTAGACCAAAAATGGTCTCTTACAGCTCAAAGAAGCCCCCACGCCTCGTCCAAAGCATACTGCCCATCTAAGTGCCCGTATGGTATCACTGCATGGGAGGGTCTCACGAAAATAGTCATAAACTCCTTCATCCGACCTTGGAATGAGGTGAAATGAAGGGCGTTAGAAAGCTAACTCAAAGTAATTTCATTTGAAATGTCATTAGACATCCATTTCAAAGTGTACTAAATGTTATGCTCATTCGAAGTTGACCCTTGTATGAACCAACACCCCAAAACTCAACTCGTAGGGAAGTCTTGAACTTGTCTAAGTACTAGAAGTCTCCCACGACCCCAATACACTTCCCACCTAACCAAATGAATCTGGAAACATGGATATATAAGAATATGGAGTTATGGGGTATCATAATAGTTTGTCACGACCCAAGCGTAGGACCTAGATGTGACACAATGAATGAACCCGAGGAACCCAAATAAGCCTTTTAGCATACCAATCACACATCCTTAGTTGCAGAAGCAAAGTAAACAATATGAAGAGGCAATAAAGAGGGATAAAGGGACTAAGAGAAGTCATTAATAGCATAAAACATAGAATAGTCAAGAGTTAAGATTATAAAATAATTACATCAATTATTCCAACGACACCACTAAACATAGATTGGAGTATGGGTCACGACACTTTCCGAGCTTATCCTCATAGTACCAAGAGTTTAACATAAAGAAATAGCAATGAAAAGAGTAGCATAGATAGTGTCCCCAAACATGAGGACTCACCAAAGACTATCTTCAAGATGTCAAATCTAGCCACGTGGAGGATGATCGTAAAGAGCTCCGGTTCCTACTTGGTAACATCATGTAGGCATAGAGTATGCGTTAGTATGTTTGAACGTACAAAGTATGTAGGATGCAATACATTAAAAGATAGGAAACATAGTCAATAAGCATAGGAATAAGCTATAGATAGGCTAAATCTTAATATGGCAAGCATGATCAATGCTTGAGGTAAACATGCTTCTAAATCATTCAACTTGTATAGATCATAATACATAAGTGGAGGGAAGAGACCTCAACCGACATATAATAAGACCAAGGAAGCTACAACTTAGAATCCCGATGATAACCCCTTACAGTTAAAGAAGTGATCTACTTGCCAAGGTAAACCATACTTCATTTTATGGTAGCCCGTACAATTTCGGAGAAGTAACCTTTCTTATGGGAGCCCGTCCCATTTTGAAAAGGATTTCATGATAAACTTCACCTTACGGGAGCCCGTCCCAGAGAGAGTCCACTAAATGGATCCACTAGTATTGCAACGTTATATAATAGTCCTTGGTGTCACATAGTTTAAGGAAAGAGAGCAAACCCTCCATCCATTGGTGCTAAGCCTAATCCCATGGAATAGTTGGAATAATCATAACTTTAATAACTTATAAGAAACATAGAATCATGGAACGAGTAGCTCTTAAAAATCCTTGACCTCTAATGGTAAGCCCAACTTCAAAACATAAGAATCAATCATCATCAAACATTACCCTTGCATTAACATAAAAAGGCTCACGAGAGGTATAATCTTGAAAATAGGGCTTAACTTAATACTTGCATAATAATAGATAATTTTATGAATTCATAACATACTTGATAGCCCATATTCATCATGAAGTCACTTGACTTGTAAAACAAGTACATGTCTTGAGAATTATTAATTTGGTATTTCATCAAATACTTAGTGGGCACATGTGAGGACATGTTCAAATCATGCAAAATGAAAACGCATAGATCATGAAATAGTTAACTGAATGCATCTTGTAATCATGTAAATCAGCCCACCAACGTCATGGTAAAACCCCATCATGGGTAACATGTAAATCATATCTAAACATCACAACAGTTTATAGATTTCATAGCTTGAATCATGTATAGTCTCAATAGACAAAGATTAGCTCATAGTATAAGTTCAAGATACATATTCGTGCACAATAAACAATATATGACAAACTTCAACATATTTCATGCTCATATTTCATAATAATAGGTACCCATAAGAAATACAACTGGAAATATGTAATTTTCATAAAATAGGAAGATTGGGCTCCATGGGTGAAAGGGTCCAATGGATGAAGCCCACATACCTTAGACCTTGAATTTCTTGAAATTGAGTTCAAAAAGACTTGAAGTTTGGAATGGGGTCTTGAAATCCACAACTTGTTCTTAAGTTTCCTTGAATTTTTATTGGAGTTTGGTAGAGGTTCTTAGGAGAATTTGAGAGTGTACTCTAATTGGGAGGAGTGAATTTGATCTTTGTGAATGGGTTTTATGTATTTAGGAAGTGTTAAGATAGCAAGGGAATCCCCAAAAAACCAATAGAAATAACTAAATTTACATAGTTCCCTTAATGAACCCGTATATCCCCTACACAGGCGAGTTCAACAAAAAGGAAGGAAACTCTAAATAAGATGAAACCAAGTGCATTAGAAAGATAATTCAAAGAACTTTAATGTGGTAGGTGATAGGCCACCCAGTTCTTTGTGTACTAAGAGATATGCCCCTTTAAAGTTGACCCTCTTACCGGTACTTGTGCGAAACTTAGCCAATGGAAATTCCTTTGAACTTGGCTTGATGTAGGGGATCCATGATGGTCTTAAATGAAATGAATAATCTTGAATTACATTTGAATGAGATCTTGAAGCTTGAAAGAATTTTTTGAGATCTGAATGTGTTTGGGACACTTGAATTTGGATGAAATATTTGGCTAACTATTAGCTAGGGTTTTAGGGAATGTGTTGAATAATATGGGGATGAAAAATGACTAAGTATAGGTTTTTTTATGCAAAGAAAGGCTTAGGTCAAAGACTTCAAGGCCTTAAGCCAAATTTTGAAAAAGTGGAAGCTAAAATATACTAGTTCGTGATGGGTCCGCATCGCGGAACTATCGCGCATGAAACGACCCCAAAAAGAGCCCAAAAATATGCCTTGGAATGCCATAAATTTTAAATTCCATATATCTCAAAATCCATGCGCGATATAAAAAATCCAACTTCATATTCTTGTTCAAGGGGTTAAAATTAAGGGGCAAAGGGTCTAACTCTGATTTAAGAGCAAACCATTAGCAATTTCAACTTTTGTAATTTTCTTATCCAGAATCGATCCGCGATAGCATCGCAATGCATAGTTGTCGTGGACATGTGTTAATTTGACCTCTACGACAGGTCCGCATCACGGACCGGATGCGGACCTGTGTATTTTTTTGCTAGTGATTTCTATCTCGGTCCATGGCTTTTGGGCCTTGGGCCTAAGTGGTCCCAATTGTGTTTTTACCTATACTTAGTCTTATTTTACCCTCATATCATCCTAAACATTCCCCAATACTCACTACAACACACAACCATATTTTCACTCCCAAATTCAAGTCCCAAACCCTCATCCTAAGCTAAGGTTTTCCTTCAAGGTTTTTCTTCAAGCTTCAAGTCTCCATCTTCAATATTCAACAAGTTCATCTCCAAGCTATGGTATGCGGGTTTCTTTCGTGGGTTCCTTTCACCCATGATACCCAAGCCTCCTATTAGTCAAATTGCTTGATTTAAAGTTGATTTATAAATGAGTCTTGCTTATTGTTAAATCCACTGCACACTATGTTAAATCTATGTGACGTTATGACTATTTTGTTATGTTTTGAGCTATAAATCTTTGATGTATTGTAAGATTCGAGGAGGGTTTTTGATGTATGTTGCTTTAGGGTGTTGGAAGGGGTTGGTTGATGGTTTTACAATAGATTTTTTTGCATGATTTTATCTCTATTTTTCATGATTTTATGCTAGCATTTACACACCCACTAAGTGTTTGATAAAATATTCAGATGTCGTTTCTTGAGGATTTAAAGGTCCAAAGCATGAGATATGATATAATTGACTATATAATGATGAAATGAACTTATGTATACAGTATATTCTATTTAAAGTGTTGCATGGTCATGAAATGAGCTTATATATACGATATATTCTATATAAAGTGTTGCATTAGACCATGCCCGATATAGGTAACCAAGTTGAGGGGTTGATGTCTCAACCACTAGGGTGATGGGTGCTATCAACACTAATATTGATGAGGAATTTGTACCTCACACACTAGGGTGATAGGTGCTATCATCACTAATCTTAATGAGGGGTTTATACCTCACACACTAGGTTTAGGAGTGCTATCATCACTAAAGTTAATGAGGGATTTGTACCTCATACACTAGGGTGATGGGTGCTATCATCACTAATCTTGATGAGGGGTTTGTACCTCAGACAATAGGGTGGGCAGTGCTAACGTCACTTACTTTGATGATGGGTTTGTATCTCACACACTAGGGTGACGGGTGAAGTCATCACTAACCTACCACGGGTTTGTACTTTTGAAATCTAGCTTGTGTCACTTCTACACATATGATATCCTATATGAGCATGAGTTACTTAAGCATGTTTTACTTATGCATTGATTTTACATGACATATTAATATACTATGCCTATTGCCTATTGTATGCATTTTGATTTAGGTGTCATCTTTTGTTGCTTTGCATCCTATATACCTATTACATTCAAACGTACTAACAGATATTCTTACCTATATGATATCAATATGTAGGGACCGGTTCCTAAATTGATCATCCTCTTCCACGTGGATAGATCGGTACTACTCAAGCTTGTTGTGAGTCCTCCACTTCGGGGACCTTAGTCTATGTTGTTCTTATTATGTATTGAGATATTCTTCTTTATTGTCTATTTTGACTATGAGGGTGAGCTCGGTTACTTTGTCTTGGCCGCCGCTCTTATGTATGTATTAGAGGTGTTTATTGGGCATGTTATGTATCTAAGCTAAGAGCCTTGACTCTACTATTTTTGATATCTACGATATTAAAGTGCTTCCCCTTAGCCCCGGTTGTGCCACTTTATTATATCGTGATGCTTGTTTTTATTACTTCAGCGATCAACGATGTGTAATAATGTTCTAAGAGGCTTGCTTGGGGTCCTTTTGGGTCTCCCTTGCACCATATTACGCCTAGACCCTAGGCTCGAGTCATGAAAAATTGGTATCAAAGCACTAGGTTGATAGATCCTTGGAGTCCAACACATCGCATCGATTAGAGTCCTATTCATGGTTGTGAAGCACGACATGACTATGAGCAGGAGGCTATGAGACGTTTTAGGAAATATTTCCTTTCTTCATGGTCTAAGTCTTGCTATAGAGTTATGGTAAGTTTTTCCCCTAACAATTGTTCTTCGCTATGCTAGATCCTGCCAAATACTCGAGGAAGAGGGGCCTAACCTCCCAAAGAGCAACATACCAATGATGAGCTCCGGGATGCTCTCACTATGCTTGCCCAATTTGTGGCCAACCAAGTCAATCAAGGGGCCCATGCCCCTCATGTCACTACCTCGGGAGCTATGGTAAGAGACTTCATGAGGATGAATCGTTCGGTGTTCTATGGGTCAAAGGTGGATGAACATCCACAAGAGTTCATTGATGAGGTCAATAAGATCTTGAATATCATGTGTATTGGGCCAAACGAAAAGGCGGAGTTGTTGGCGTACCAACTCAAAAGGGTAGCTCAAATATGATACGACCAATGGAAGGATTAGAAGGGGATTGGTAATGTGGTGCTTTTGGAGGAGTTCAAATTGGCCTTCCTTAGTCGATTTTTCCCTCTCGAGATTAGGGAAGCTAAGTTGGTGGAGTTTATGAACTTGAAACAAGGTGCTATGAGTGTGAGGGAGTATGTCCCCAAATTTAATCAACTTTCAAATTATGCTCCTCATTTGGTGGCTGATCCTAGATCTAGGATGAACAAGTTCGTGATGGGAGACATCAACTTTGTAAGTGAAGAATGTCGGTCTGGCATGCTAATTAGTGACATGGACTTATCTAAGTTGATGACCTATGCCAAGCAAATAGAGGAGAAATTGAGGAAGACAAGGAGGCATGAGGCCAAGAGGGCTCGTCTTGAGGGTAAGTTCCAAAGGGCTGGTCGGTTCTGTCAAGGTGAAGGGTCTCATCATGCAACAAATAAGGGGTTTGCCAATGACCTCCATAGGCCTCAAGATGTTGGTGTTGTGGCTCCCATTGATGTGTGACCTAAATATGGAGAGGGTCATAAGGGTCCATGTTTGAGGGGATCTAATGCTTGCTATCAATGTGGGGAGCTTGGTCACAAGAAGATGGATTGTCCAACAAACCATGGCAAACGCCGAGGTGCAAATGCAATTCCATTGGGTAAAGGTGGTTCTCAAGGTGGTTCTCAAGGTGATGCCCTAAAGCGCAATCAATTCTATGCTCTACATAGGAGGCAAGGGTTGGGTGATGTTCCCGATGTTGTTACCAGAATGTTGAAAATTTTTTACTTTGATGTGTATGCTTTTATTCATCCGGTTGCAACTCTTACCACTTTTGTTGCTAAAAAGTTTCCATGTTTCCCCCGAATTAATGCATGAGTCATATGAAGTGGCTACTCCTATTGGTGCCTCTATTGTTTCTGGGAAAGTTTATAGAAGTTATCATATTTGCATTTTGCAAAAGTTGTTGCCTTGTGATCTTGTTGAATTAGACATGGTAGATTTTTATGCCATCTTGAGATGGATTTATTACATGCCTACTATGTTTCTATTGATTGTAGAACCTGTAGGGTCAAGTTTCAATTCCCCAATGAACTCGACCTTGAGTAGGAAAGTAAAGATGTGGTGGTCAAGGGTAGATTTATTTCATACATTAAAGCCCCTAAGTTGATCTCTAAGGGGTGTCTTTACAATCTTGTGAGGGTTAGAGATTTGTCCATAGTCCCTTCCATAGAGTCAGTTCTAGTTGTAAAAGTCTTTCTTGATGTCTTCCCAAATGACCTTCCCGGTGTTCCTCCCGAAAGGAAATTAGATTTTGGTATAGATCTCTTCCCCGGTACTCACCTATCTCCATTCCCCCTTACCGTATGGCCCCAGCGGAGTTGAAGGAGTTAAAAGAGCAATTGAAATATTTGTTGGAGGAGGTACTTATTAGACCTAGTCAATCACCTTGGGGTTCCATGGTGTGGTTTGTGAAAAAGAAAGATGGGTCACTTAGAATGTGTAATGACTATCGGCAACTCAATAGAAAGGTCACTATAAAGAATAGGTATCCTCTTCCAATATTTGATTATTTATTTGATCAATGACAAGGGGATAGCCTCTTCTCTAAGATTGATCTTCAGTCCAGGTATGATGAAGTGAGGTTGAGGGAGTGTGATATTCCCCATACAGCTTTTCGGACTAGATATAGGCATTATGAGTTATTTGTGATGTTGATCAGGTTGACCAATGCACCAACCATGTTCATGGTCCTAATGAATAGGGTCTTCAAACCTTACCTTGATTCCTTTATTTTTGTTTTCATTGATGATATTTTGATCTATTCACATAGTAGGGAGGAGCCTATGTGGCATTGAAGAGTTGTGTTACAAAGGTTGAGGAAGGAGAAATTGTATGCCAAATATTAAAGTGTGAATTTTGGTTGAAGGAGGTTGCATTCTTGGGTTATGTGTGTCGGGGGTTTATAAAAGTGGACCCTATGAAAATAGATGTGATTAGAAATTGGCCTAGACCATTGACCCCGTCGGATATTAGGAGCTTCTTGCGCCTAGCGGGTTACTATAGAAAATGTGTGAATGGGTTCTCCTCCCTTGCTTCCCCTATTACAAAATTGACTAAAAAGAATGTTAAGTTTGTGTTGACAGATGAATGAGAGAGGAGCTTTCAAACATTGAAAGACAAGTTTGTGTCTGCTCCTATATTATCACTATTGGATGGGCTTGAGGGATTTGTGGTGTATTGTGATGCTTCCCAGGTTAGGTTTTATTGTACGTTGATGCAAAATGGTAAATTCATAGCTTATGCTTCTAGACAACTCAAGGTACATAAAAGGAACTACTCTAATCATGATTTAGAGTTAATCGTTGTTATGTTTGCATTAAAGATTTGATGTCACTACTTGTATGGGGTGCATGTTGATGCATACACCAATCACAAGAGCCTCCAGTATATCTTCACTCAAAAATACCTCAACTCAAGGCAAAGGAGATGGTTAGAACTCCTCAAAGACTATAACATTAGTTTGCATTATCATCCGGGTGTAACAGCCCGGCCCCCACACGTGCATATATTGTCCGCTTTGCCAACCATGGGTCGCCCATACGCCCATGCACCAGCGCACGGTTTTGTTTCTCCTAGATTTCCCTAGGAAAAGGACTATGCACATGTAAGTTCCAAGCCTCTTCAAATAGCTCAGGAACTACCCCTCTTTTTCCGATGTGGGATTTGCCTAAGTGAGCTACAGGCGTTACGTATCGCTGTCCCTGCACTAACTGTAACAGCCCGGCCCCCACACGTCCATATATTGTCCGCTTTGCCAGCCATGGGTCGCCCATACGCCCATGCACCAGCGCACGATTGTGTTTCTCCTAGGTTTCCCCAGGAAAAGGCCTATGCACATGTAAGTTCCAAGCCCCTTCAAATAGCTCAGGAACTCC
>JAABOM020057871.1:0-14597 GCA_011800125.2 Solanum clarkiae
CAACACAAAAATATAAGTTCTAGACATGCAATGCTCCGAAAAAATCTGGAGCTTGGTAACAGCAGCTGGAAATCCTGTACTCCTACTGGGAGATCTACTAGCACCTATACCTACAGCATAAGATGCAAATCTCCCATAAGGGATGTCAGTACAGGATAATGTACTGAATATGTAAGGCAGGAAATATTGTATGTGAAGTAACAACTTAAGTGAAACTATGCACTACTTTAGGATAAGAGACCACCCTTAGCTATATTGGGATCATGTAATTTATGTTCTTTTTATCACTTTACCTTTATTGTATAATCTGTGCACAGTAAGTAATACAAATGACCAGCTGATCAGTGGTAAATCTGTATCGGGATCGACCTTGGCTAGGCTTTTCCTTTAACCCCTTGGGCTACCCCCCATGATAGGATTGACCCTGGCTAGGTGATTCTTCCACCCCTCTAGTTACCACCCATCAATAGACAATATACTTTACCTTTCAATTACCTTTAAGATGATTCTTTTGGTGATCACAATATTGGAGCTGTAGAGTTGTATATGTAGTATGTGATATTTAGATAATCATAAAAGACAATATGACAATGAAAAGAGTACATTACACAAATAATGAAATCAGTATGAGATGAAATAACTCGTGAACTTTATTTAGCAACAAGAACCCATGCAACTTGGTATCCACGTACTATGCAGATTTGAAGATGACTATGTATGGGAGCATATGAACATATGAAAGAGTAGATACATGGTTAGTAGTTGTGTCGAAGTTGGTAAGTGCTTTTATGTGCCAAGGTAGAATCTAGATTTCATGCCAAGTAATACGAAATCGAGTAGCATTACATACCTCGTTGTACGACCTTGCTATTACCTCGAGATAACCTTTCCTTCCTCAAAATTTTTATCTATAACATAGTAGGTGATAAAACTAGCATTAGCAGCCAATAGATACATCTTGGCATCCCAATCTCATAAAAGAACCACATATGGGCAGCAAGCATATAATTGTAAACCTGTGCGTATTCTTTCAATCTTTCCGCCTCTAATCATATGTTCTAATATATATTCTCATATACATATCATGTGCAGCCTATTTTAGTGCCACAACAGTCTTACAACATCCCACAAAGCACAACACATAATAATTTTACGTAACATACAAATAAGCGGCATAACATTACATCCCTTTGCTATATTTTGACGTCGACAATCCCGAACCAGTTTCAACTTTACCCAAACTGTCCTCAACACATCTATAGATAAAAATAGCCTTAAAAAAGTCTTAGAATAGTACCAAAGTAGTCATGAAGTACGTGAGGCAATAGCCTTCCATCCATCAGCCCACAAGTTCCTATTACGAGCACAATTACGATATCACACAAGAACTCACTCTTGCAGATTGTAAAAATGGTGCAGCAACCTTTATACATCATTATAGAACCAATAATCATTAAGAACAGTAGTATCCCTTCATAATCAATCCAACCAAAAAGAGAAAATATTCCAAACAAATAAGAAAAAAGTACAACAACTTTTGGAACACATGTTGTCCAACAATTTCAGCAAGCATAACTAGCATATATTTCACGTTTGTCATGGGATAAGTATAAAAAATAGATGGATATTTCCACTTACCTTAGACTTCAAGATTCAAGTTTCCTTCAAGAACCTTAGAACATTGTATTGGCTGCCTTGTGAAGTTAAGTAAAGAGAAAACAAGACTCTTTAGGAAAGCTGAAAAATTGTTTCAGGTGAAATGACTTAAGGGGCAGATTTTCATCCCTTTTAAAGGCTCTCTTTGGCAAAATTTCTCTTGAACTTTTGACCTAATATTAGTACATATTAAGAAGCTTGTGATGCATCAGCTTGGCCCTTACACTTGGGCCTAAATGGGTCTCAAAATTAATGAGCCTTGGCTGCCCATTTTTCCTAATTCCTCTTCATTTAGTTTGGGCTCAATTATTCAAGTGGGTTGTGATGTACATGGGCCCTTTTGATATCCTTCTTGGGCTGAAAATATAGTCCATTTATGATGCTAAAACATGGGCTAAAGTTACACCCTTAACACGAACTTTATTCATAATCGGACTTGGACAAATTCGACGTCGGTCCTCATCTCCGTTTAGCTAGCAATTTAAGCTAAGCAAGTAGGTGACTCACCTGCTAGCTTCCTAAGTCCTACAAGCACCTCAATTCTCTCACTTTTTTAGGGCCATGATCTCCTGAATTTGACATAAAACTTATTTACACTCGACCCTCTTCAGCGTTAGACATACATATCGCCCTCTAATTTGAGATTCAAGAACTTTTAAAAATGGGCACTAATTTGACCAAACCATATCATGTTTCATTTGCATAGTACTAGTATTATAAGATGTGGGGTGTTACAACCAAGGCCTTCAACTCCGACAATGTGGGGTCACGATATTTCTTTGACTTTACCTCATCAATTAAAGAAGATTTAGAACCATCAACAACCACTACACCATCATTTCCAACCTCATCCAACCTAACCCCCAATCTAGCCAACCAGTGAACTTTTCTGGACACCTCTTTCACACAATCATCAACATGAGCTAGGCTACCCACGAACACTCTACTTAGAGCATCGGCCACAACATTAGCCTTGCCGGGGTGATAATGCACACTTATATCATAATATTTAAGGAGCTATAACCACTTTCTTTGTGGCAAGTTAAGATATTTTTGGGTGAACATATGTTGGAGACTCTTGTGGTCAATAAACATATCAACATGAACTTCATACAAGTATTGACGCCAAATTTTCAAAGCAAATACCGCGTCCGCCAATTCAATATCATGGGTGGGATAATTCTTCTTATGGACCTTATGTTATCTAGAGGCATATGCTGTCACCTTGCCATTTTGCATCAAAACACACCCCCAAACCAATTCTTGAGGTATCACAATATACCACAAACCCTTCCAATCCTTCCAGTAGAGCCAAGATAGGAGCAGAGACAAGCTTATCTTTCAAAGTACGGAAACTCTTTTCAGATTCATTGATCCACACAAATTTTTCCTCCTTTCGGATCAATTTTGTCATAGGAGAAGCAATAGAAGAAAAATCATCCACAAACCTAGGCCAATTTCTAATCACCTCCGTATTTTTAGGATCCACTTTAATGCCATCACCCAACACCACATGCCCTAGAAAAGCAACCTCTTCCAACCAAAATTCACATTTTTTATATTTAGCAAACAAACTTCCCCTCTCAAGATTTACGACAACACCCTCAAGCGATTCACGTACTCTTCCTCACACTATAAAAAAATCAATATAACATCAATAAATACCACCACAAACATACCAACATAGGGTTTAAAGACTCTATTCATGAGATCCATAAATATAGTTGGTGCATTACAATCCAAAGGAAATAACCACAAACTCAAAGTGTCCATACCTAGTCAAAAAAGTCTTCTTGGGAATATCACACTCCCTCACCTTCACTTAGTGGCATCCGGACCGAAGATCAATCTTAGAAAAGTGACTAGCCCCTTATAGTTGATCAAAAAGGTCATTAATCCTTGCTAGAGGGTACTTCTCCTTTATGGTAACCCTATCAAATTGCTGGTAATTAATGCACATTCTAAGACAATCATCCTTTTTCTTCACAAATAACACTAGTGAACCCTAAGGGGACTTACTAGGCCTTATGAAACCCTTCTGTAACAAATCCCTTAATTGATCCTTTAACTCCTTCAATTCCATCGGGGCCATACAGTAAAGGGGAATGAAAATAGGTTGAGTATCAGGAGGAAAGTCTACACAAAAGTCTATTTCCCTTTCGATAGGAACACCGAGAAGCTTAGCGGGAAAGACATCAAGAAACTCATTAACCACTGGAACTAACTCAATAGAAAGGTCTTTGGACCCAACATCTTAACCCTCACAAGATGATAAAGGCAACCCTTAGAAATTAACTTTTGGACTTTAAGACAAGAAATGAATCTACCCTTGACTACCACATCACGACTTTCCCACTCAAGGATGGGCTCATTAGGAAAATGGAATTTAAGCCTACGGGTTCTATAATCAATAAAAGCATAATATTCATGCAACGAATCCATCCCAAGAATGACATCAATATCCACCATATCTAATTCAACAAAATCACAAGGTAAGACTTTATGCAATATGGACACGGGATAATTTCTATAGTCTCCTTTAGCAAAAATGGACTCAACAACGGGGGTAGAAACTTCATACAGTTCACACAATAATTTAGGACTCACATAAAGCTTTTTGGCAACAAAAGGAGTAATGAAAGAAAGAGTGGAACCCGGATCTATCAATGCATACACATCAAACTCTAAACCCTTTAACATACCGGTGACAGCATCGGGCACCTTATCCACCCATTGCCTTACTTGAAGAGCATAAAACCTATTTTGCCTTGGAGCACCCCCTTGTTGGCCTCCCTTTGGCCTTGGACCCGCATTAGCACCTTGGCTATGTGGATGACCATTTCTATCTTTGTTTTGAGCATGGGGATAATAAATAACCTTGTGACCCACTTCACCACAACTAAAGCAATCAATAGAATTTCTCAAGCAAGGGCCACTATGATTCCTACTACATCTTTGGCACTTAGTTTGATTCATTACACCATTACCACCTTGAAATCTTGGATTATCATTAGCAAATATCTTATTAGGAGTATTAGAAAACCTTTGACCTTAAAACTTGTGGCCTTGAGAAAACCAGGCACCCTTGGAACCTTGGAAATCACCTTTAAAACGAGTCCTCTTGGACTCACCACTTCTTATTTTTCTAAGCTTTTCCCTAATTGCTTGGCATATGCCATGAGCCGAGGCAAATCCATAGCACCTACTAGCATGGTGATACGACACTCCTCATTAACCAAGACGAAGACTCCTGACACAAATTTGTTCATCCTTGATTTAGGTTCGGCAACCAATTATGTAGCATACTTGGAGAGCTTGTTGAACTTGAGGGCATACTACTTCACACTCATGGAACCTCGCTTAATGTTTATAAACTCCATCATCTTAGCCTCCCTTAACTCGATAGGAAAGAACTGATTGAGGAATGCGGCTTTGAACTCCTCCCAAGGAATAGCATCATCATCTCTCCTCTCCAATTTCTATTAGGTGAACCAAATTTGGGCCACACCTTTGAGTTGGCAGGCCACTAACTCCTCTTTCTGTTCCAAATCGATCCCCATGATAGATAGCACTTGATACACCTCTTCGATGAACTCTTGGGGATCTTTTTCTGGCTTGGATCAATGGAACTCTGGTGGGTTCATTCTTATGAAATCCCTCACCCTAAAGGCCAGAGTGGGAGCATGAGAGGCCTGGGTCCCTTGGTTCATTTGGTTGGCCATAGCATGGGCCAAACATTGTAATAGCATCTCAGAACTCTTCTTGGGCTACCCCTCCATCTTGAGGAGCTTGAGGAGCGGGAGGGGTCGGTTGCTCCTCTGAAGTATGGGCTCTCCTTAGTATTCCCCTTTGAATCAGCATGATCTAGAAGGAAAAAAGAGCATTCATTAGGGTAAAATCCTTATAGTTATACCTGAAGCACGATATAAACCATGAAGAAGTGAAATATTTCCTAAAACATCTCATAGGCTCCCATTCATAGTTGTGGCGCACTTCACAACCATGAAAAAGACTCTAATCGATGAAGTGTATTGGATTTTTGAGGACCATTAACAACCTAATTCTCTGATACTAAGTTTGTCACAGCCCAAACCTAGGGCCTAGACACGACACGGTGAATTGGAACCCGAAGAGACCCCAAAAAAGCCTCTAAGCATATCAATCACATATCCTTGGTCACGGGACTAAGGGAACTCTTTGATAATCATAAAAGCATATAAGAGTCAAGCTCATAGCATAAGTACATCAGAATATCCAACAACACCTTTAACATAGAATGGAGCAGGGACGAAGGCACTTTTCGGGCTCAGCCTCATAATAACAAGTGTTTAACATAAAGAAGTCTCAAATAGAAAGAGTAGTGTAGATAGTGTCCTCGGACTTGAGGATTCACCAATGCTTATCTCTGAAGTGCCGAACTAGCCGCGTGGAGGATGATCAAAAGGTGCTCCGGTCGCTACATGGTAATATCATGTAGGTTTAGAGTATGTGTTAGTATGTTTAAATGTGCTAAGTATGTGGGATGCAATGCAACAAGGCATGAGCCAATATAATCAAGATGCATAATCATAAACAATGGGCGTATAATCCCAATATGACATGCATGATTAATGATCGTAATAAAAGATGCTTGCAAATCATTCATCTTGCGTATACATACATACATATATATATATATATATATATATATATATATATATGTGTGTGTGTGTGTGTGTGTGTGTGTGTGTGGAAAGTGACCTCAACCAATATAGACCAAGCAGCTAACACTTAGACTCTGAGGCCTGACACCCCCTTGGTTTAGGTGACAGGGCATGACACCCCCTGGCTAAGTGTGGTCTACTTGCCAAGGCAAATGAAACATGATAACATGAAATAGATGGATCCACTAGTGTAACAAGGGTAATAATCATAATCCTTTGGTGGTATATAGTTTAGAGACTAAGGACTTTATATAAGGACCTCTTGAGTCGAGCCCCCATCTTAAGCCTCAATCGGTACTAAGTCAAATCCCACGGAGTACTTGAAATAATCATACTTTAATCATAACATGAATAGCTTGTAAGAAAATGACTTGAGATGCTCTTAAACATATTTGACCTCTAGTAGTGAGCCTAATTTGAACATGAGAGTAGATCATAATCATACATGGACCCTTATTTTAACATGAATAGCTCACAAGAGGTAAAACCTTGAAGTATGGCTTAACTTGATACTTGTAATCATAGGTACTTTTCATGAATTATTCAATACATACTTGAAATTCCTTAATCATCATGAAGTCACTTGACTTATAAATTATATAATAGATCATCAATAACGTGAGAATTCTTGAATTGATATTTTATCAAACACATGGTGAGTTCATGATACTTGTTCAAAGTCATGCAATTCAAGAGTGAAATAACATAAGTAAACTTAATGCAAATCAACCCACCAACATGTAGTAAAACCCTCATGTAGGGCACCTTGAAATCAATTACAAAGGCTCATAATAATTCATAGTTCAAAACATGCATAGTCTCAATAGATAAATTCAATTTATAGTATGAGCTTGAAATAGATAGTCATGCATAATCAATCAATATTTCATAAAATTTCAACATAAATTATATTCATAATCCATGATAAGAGATACCTATAGGTAATAAAACTTTAAAATAGGCAATTTTCATAAAACAAAAAAGGAAAGGTTGGACTCCATGGATAAAAGGACCCAATGGATGAAATCCACATACCTTAAACCTTGAATTCTTAGAGATGAGCTTGAAGTAGGTTTAGAGCTTGAAATGAATTCATGATTTCCAAAGTTTAGCTTGGGATCCTTAGATTTGAATGAGAGAATTGATAGAGTCTTAGAGGGGTTTGAAAGAGGATTTTGTGAGAAATAGAGTTGAAAAATGGCTAAGTATGGGTGATTTCACGCTCAAATGGCCATGGGGCTATGACCCCAATGCCCCTTGGCTGTAACAGAGAAATAAGGAAAATTTTGTACTGGTCCGTGATGCGGACCAAATGCGAAGAAGAATTTGCACTGCTCCACGCCCAGGCCGCGTCGCACTTGGGGCACGATGTTCTCAGGAAATCAGAAATTAGCGAAAATTATTTTTTGCTATGGGTCTTCTAAAATCCAGGTTATACTCATTTCCCCCTCAATTTTATCCCTTGATCAAGAATATGCAATCGATTTTTTGGTATCACGCACGAATTCTGAGATATATGAAAATTACGATTATGGGGCACTCCGAAGCACATTTTGGGGCGTTTCATAGGTCATGCTAATCTGATCTAGATTGTTGTATATTTGGCCATTTAATTAATAATTAAATAATTATCTATAAACAATCTCTTGATGAAGCCATAGCCGAGCGACTCCTGCGGCGTTAGGAAAATTCCTCTTTTCAACCATTTTAGCTACAAGTTAAAGTGTTTCCTTATTTAGACACTTAATTTCTCTTTCCACCACTAATGAGGGAGAAATGATTTTCATTAAAGCATATGAGAACACTTTATAGTTCCTCCATTCATTTCCCATTTCTCACTACTAGACCCAATAACATATCTCATTCTAATCCATTTTTCATCTTCTTACCAAGCACATGGAGCTTCATTTTAGAGGTTTAGAGAAGATGAACACTGGACCACTATGGAGATCACACAATGCCAAAATATAGATGTGAAATTTAATTATGAGAACCATACAATTGTCATGCCCCGAGCTGAGGGCCTAGATCCGACACGGTGAATGGGATCCCAAAGGGCATCCCAAACAAGCCTTTTAAGCATGCAAAACACATCATTTGTTTTGCAGAAGCATAAAAGACCAATAAACATATAGCACATAATTTCTAAAGGAAATGGGACTTTGGACTCATGTTGTGGGGATGTTGTTTGGAGATGGATGAGCATGAATCATATAGCAAATAATTTCTATGGGACGAGTAAGTATGACTCATGCTATGGGGCAATTGGGGACTCAGGACTTCCACCTCATCACTATCATCAGGCATTTAACATAAAAGGGGAGTATGGGGATAAGGGATACCTTTCATAACACAAAGCATAAGGAGTCAAGCTCACTAATACATAATCATCACAATATCTAACAACACCCTCTAATTATGAATAGGACGGGGGCTAAGACATCTCTCGAGCTCATCCTCAATAGATAGTATCAAAAAGTAAATAAGTCTAAACAAGGCATGAAAGTAAGTAGAATTTTTCCCTGAATATGGAGGACTTACCAAGCAATCTTCAACCGGAACGTCTAGCCGCATGGAGGAGGAGGATGATAAGGAGCTCTTATTCCTACATCGTTAAATTATGTAGACAAAAAGTATGCATTAATACTTGAAATATACTAAGTATTTGGATCTAAATACGTCAAAGAACATATAAGTCATAAGTAATCAAGATGTGACATCATCAATAATGGATACAGACTCGATATGTCATGAGATGTGTCAAAAGAGATATGCATGAAAAATCATCAAATCATATGGCATCATAGACATAGTGGGAAGGGACCATAACTGGTGTATAAGACCAAGCGAGCTACTACTTGGAGTTTTGATGTTCACTCCACATCAGACCAGGAGTAGTCTACTTTACCAAGGTAGAATCTCACTATCCTTACGGCATGGTCTTTTTGAAAAGTGCCACCACCTTATGGCATAAACTTTTTAGTGGGTTTTACATCTTATCTTTACCTTACGGCATAGCCTTTTCAGTAGGATTAACAAATATTTATACCTTACGGCATTGCCTTTTAAGTAGATACAAGCCCATGTAGGAAATTAATGTCGTAAACCTATGGTGGCACATAGTTATGGGAACATGGGAAACTACCGAGGTCCTCTCGGTGCTACATCACAATGCCACTGAATACTTGAAATATAGTCACAGTTATGACATGCATAGTCTCAAAATATCTTAGTATCATTCTTGGAGTACCTCATTACACTACAAGAAAAGAGACTTTTAATGACCACTTCTTAACAAAGGGAAATAAATTCGGTTGTTATAAATATACTTATAGTGATCAATTTTTTTATTGTTAAAGACAAATTAAATTTTAATCCAACATTAATGAGGGGATAAATTTGATCATTAAAAACATAACATCCCGCCGTTAAAACATATTAGTTAGTGTAAAAATATATTTTAATCAATATTAGTGCAAAAATACTAGACCAAATCATGTTATAAGTATAAAAAGTGGTGTTTTATTAATCATTCCATCATTATGATAAGAATCCTCCATTTTTTATAATTTTGGTTATTTCAAAATAAAAAGTTTAATAAAAAGAAAAAAATATTAATGTATTATTTTCTAATAACTCTATCCATCATTCTTATTATAGTCAATCATATAAAATTTTAGAATATTGTAAAAGCATTTAGTTACAATCTTTTCGGCATAATTTTTTTAACTTAAATATTTTATTAAAATAGTTTCTATATATGTTTTTATTTTGAGAGACAATTTATTTATCTTTACTTGACCATTTTAAAGATGCAAAATCAAGTAGGTCAAAACAAAAAATTATAATGAAACAATAAATTAAAAAATAGAAGTAATAATATTAAATAATAATTATGAGCTTATGAGATTAATTTAAGGTAGCAAAGTTATATAAATTTTGTAGTAAGTAATTATCTCAAGAGCATAGATATTTATCCATTTGCAAATTACCTCGATCAATAGACTTAAGAATCAGTATTTAGTAATAATATTTTTTTAATAAATAAAAATATATATTATGTCCACTTTTTTTTCTTTATTGGTTGTGAAACTAACAGGTGTATACAAAGAAAAATCATTCGTTTGAGTTAGAAAAGTATAAAGTGAAATTTTACAAACAGATAATTGTAAAAGTTTTACATGACATATAATCAACTATTAAATTAATTAAGAGATCGTGATTTTTTTTACTATTTAAAATTTAAGATGATATAATTGATTTGTATCTCATAATATTTTAATGACATAGAATTATTTATATTAGATGAATACTATTAGTTTAAATTATGAAACTAAAAGAAGTTGGGGGTTTTATCCATGAATCAATGTGCAAAAAGTCAATAACTTAAGGTGCAAAATACAAAACAAACAACCTTATGTTTAGAACTAGAAAGCCCAACTTTCCTTTTATTTAATTGTGAGAATAAAAACAATGTATATATTTCATTGTAGTTAATCTTTTATTTTGCTAAAAAAAAAAAAGATAATAGTTATTAGGAGTATTATTAATAACCTTACATGAAGTTTTTATACTTGTCTTTTGACAGATTATGCAGTTTGAAGAACTCATCCTCAGAGAAAGCATAAAGAAGTACAAGTAACAGAAAATTTTTGAAGCACAGGAAGAATACATTTCATGTTTAAGAAAATTTTTTCTTTTTTTCTTTTTCTAAGAGTTAAAAATATAATATCATAAAAATTGTGTATCTATATTTTTGTAACGTTACGCAATAACATTCTTTGTAATTACTATGAAATTTAATATGAATATAATCAATTTGTATGTTTTCATATATGCAAGTATTTATATGTGTGCACTTTTGCTGATCTAATTTATGGTTATAATTAAGGTTTTAATAACTAGAACTGAACGGAGCATTGGAGTAATTGGTAAAGTTGTTTTCATGTGACAATAAGATCACGGGTTCAAACCTTGGTAACATCCTATAGCAGAAATATAAAGTAAGGCTACGTACAATAGATCCTTGTGGTCGGACCCTTCCTAGAAGTGCACCTGGCCTGCCTATTTTTTTTTTTAATAACTAGAATATCAATTTGTGAAGGAAAAATTTAATTGTTAAAAGGAGATATAACGATTGGATTTTTATTGTCGTTAAAGCTTTTTTAATGACCAAATTTAATTCGCTCACTAAAATTTTAACACCGGAGCTTTTAATGACTGGTGACAACTGTATTTTACCGGTCGTTATTGACTAATAACAACCGAATTTATACTTTTAGCAATGAAATTTTCCCTCTTAAGGATCTATTTTCTTATAGTGAATTAATTGTAACTTGTAACATCAAAGTTAGGGCTTTACATAATACTTATCATTCACATCATGCTCATGAGCTCATAACCTACTTGTTAGCCCCTTTTTAGTCTCAATATGCTTATCATACGTGTGTTTCCACAAAGCATTCATGACTTAAGATACTTGGCATGCATATTAGATCACTTAATGGTGGGTACATATACACAAGCTTAAAATAGTACAATTTGTAAATTAATATCATGGGAGGAGTATAATAAAATCCTTAGACATTGTTCAAAATAACCCACCAAACGATCATGAGAATACTTGGTTAGGGAACAATCAAACCCTCACATAAAAATCATAGATTTCATATGATACTGCAATGATAATGTACTAGGATAACCATCATAAAATACTTCATTTTATCATCATAAGAATAAGTTCATAAAAATTATCATGTATTACCATAACTTGAAAAGAATCAAAAAAGAGGACAGGAATGGTTGATCTTGTGGAGGAAAGATCTATATAATGAAAACCCACATACCTTGTCAACTTATTGAAGAGAAAACCTAATTTGAAGTTGAAGAAATCAAAATCCTAGCTTGTTTCCTTTTTCTTAAAAGCTTGAAGACTTGGGAGTATTTTGAGAGGATTTAGGACTTAGGATACTTTTAAGATGAGAAGGAACGAGAGGGATTAGGGATAAGAGGGTTGATAAAGGGTCCCTTAGAGGTCAAAACGACCTAGTATTGACATAAAAGACTAAGAAATGACAAAACTATTCCTCTTAAAATCTGGCCGGACATGACTACGAGACCCCGTTTACGGCCGTAGTACATTCTATGGGTCATAGATAGGGGTTTCGTCTGATAGATTTTCTCAATTTCAAAGACCCTAATCTGATTCACATTCCACGGCACGATCTACGACTCATAGAAGATTTTACTGGCTGTTTGATGAGTCGTAGATTGAATCCTTAAAAGTTCTCAATTTCACCATGTCTACCCCAAGTTCTAGGAACTAACTTACGGACCGTGCAATGATTTATGGTTTGTAAAATCTCCTCGTAGAAACTGACAGTTCAAAAAGTTTCAAAGCTTATTTTCTTGCATTTTTCATACTTCTCATAGGTGGGATCTTACAATAATATAATGGAGAGAGGAGTTTGTTGAGATCCTTGACCCCCAGTACCTTAGAGACGTAAATTTCACTTGGAAAAAAAAATTGAACCCTGTGAGTGATCTGGCCTACTAGAAACGATCCTCGAACAAGCACTTCAATTTTAAATTTTCAAAAAATGAAAAAGTGCTAAAACAACTTTGTAAGAAGAAAGAAGTCAATCTCTCTCTATATATAGATATATAGATATAGTCATATAGATATTTGATTTTTTGGGCGACTATTTGTTTTAAACCATGTGTCATTGACAATCAGGGGCGGACCCACATCGTGCGGGTACTCGAGCACCCATTGATCCCGACATAAATGTGCATTCGTATATTAAGATACTGTTAAAATTTATATAATTAATGAATAAACACCCACTAAAAAATTGTTGGATTTAGCTTGTTGGTTGGAAAGTGGGTGTTGAAGCTTAGGATACCTCAAGGTCATGGGATCAGTCCTCACAAAGGAAATTTTTGAATTGCAGTTTCTTTTTCCTAATTCTAGGCTTCTAGTTCCTCTTTAATAATTTCTAAACCAAATCCGTAACTACAAATTTATATTATCACTTTATTTTAGTTACAAAATATGGAAAAATCATTAAGTACATGTTTTAATTTTTTGAATTAATGTTCCACTTTTTCTTTATTGGATCACAAATTTTGTCGTCTAAACTACATAACAACTTAACAAGTAATTCTTATACATTTATAAAGTTGTTTAATTGCTATATAAAGGATAAGATATTCACAAGTGTAAGGGATGTTATTTATTACTTGTTTTAATTTCAAAATATGAAAAGTCATCGGGTACATATAATTTGTGACTCAAAATCTCTTTTTCTAATAATAATATTAAACGTAGCTTTCTCATTAACTTCTTCATGATTGTGCTCAAATTAATTAGTCTTTGCACTTATATTAATGAACGATCAACTTTATGTTAAAAAAAAAATAAAGCACCCACTATCTTCAAATTCTGAATATGTCACTGTTGACAATTAGACCCCCTCCCTGGTTCTAGTATTTCAACTTTTTTTAATTATGTCCAAAGTGGCTTCCAAGTTGAAGATAGTGGTGGAATTTCCATAAGCTTTTTGATGATCAGGAGAGATGGTGCCGCTGTTATTTTCTTGATTTTGTGTCATTTCTTTGCAAATTAATGCAACCAAATTGGTGTTTTGTGTCTGCACATTCATGATCTCTACTTGATCCTTGACAAGATGTGCTTGAAGCTCATTTATTTGCTTCTGCAACTGAAAAATTATAGCTGTGCAGCCATATACTGGGTCTTTAATCCTTGCATTTGCCTCATACACCATACTATTCACTGCATCTGCTCTTTGATCCTCCTCAAGTTCCTAATATTAAAAATTTATATATATATATACATATATATATATATATATATTGAACACCCTTTATACAAAAATCACCCCCCTTGTTTTAAAAATATGAACAACCTTGACGAAAATGTTGACTCCACCCTATGATACTATGCTTTAATTAGCTAGTGAAGATAGTGTGATAAAATAATTATGTCAATCATTGTTTTTTGATAAATGTGCCAAGTAAAATGAAGGGATGAAGTCTTATTTTTTTCCTCACATAATTTAATTTAAGAGTAGAGAATAAGGTTGAATCTTGACGTCCTAATCGAATTTTGTAATTTCAAACATTTATATTTTAGAAAATGTTTCCATTAATCTCGGATGGAGCCAAAGATTCACTATTTTTTGGCTTTGGGGTATGATGGAATAAAGCAAAATGACT